>VZRO01006943.1:1430291-1527264 GCA_013397915.1 Daphoenositta chrysoptera
GGAGCACACTGCACATCCCAGCTCTCACAGAGAGGAGCACACTGCACATCCCAGCTCTCACAGAGAGGAGCACACTGCACATACCAGCTCTCACAGAGCCTGGAGCACACTGCACATCCCAGCTCTCACAGAGAGGAGCACACTGCACATCCCAGCTCTCACAGAGAGGAGCACACTGCACATCCCAGCTCACTCTGGGGAACAAATTCAGCAGGAGACACCAACCCCTGCCCCTCGGTGGGGCTGCAGCAGCCCCAGAACAGCTCTGTCCTTTTGAGGAACAGCTTCCCCCTGCTGCTCAGCAATTTGCTGTTGCCAGCCCTGTAACTATTGCTACAGGCAGCTTTTACAGGCTCGTCCTCTAATTTGGGAGAGAAGCTGGAATGCCTTTGGAAGCCTGCTGGCACACGGCATTAGATGGGTCTGAAAAAGGCCCAGCTGTGCAGGTTACCTGCCTCAGGCAGGTTGGAAAGACAGGCTGACCATTCTGTGCTTCTGGAAACCATTCCTTGTCTCAAATGTTTACTCCTTTTGCTAAGAGAACCAAAAACCTCTGGCTGAATTCGGTGAGCAAATGTGAAATGGTCAGAAGAGGTTCCCAAAGTCTTGTAGGTGACAAAAACCTGCTGCATTTTCTTCTTTTTTACAGGAAGGAGATATATAGATATAGATAAAGATATAGATATATAGATTAGATATAGATATAGGTGATATAGATATAGATATAGATGATATAGATATAGATATAGATGATATAGATAGATAGAGATGTAGATGATATAGATAGAGATATAGATGATATAGATAGACTAGAAATAGATATAGATGATGTAGATAATAGATATATTCCTGTTCTCATTGCTTCTACCATATGTGACTTTTTTCTAGGTGAATAATTTCTTTGCTTGACATAAACATTTGCACACAAGTGTGTTCATATATGAAAAATGGCCCTAAATGAGAGTGATTTCAACTCTTCTCTTACTCCAGCCCACTGTTTTCTGATTATTTCAGTGTTTTTAGTATGGAAATTAGTGACTTTTACCCACTTTAAATAGTACCATAAAACATACAAAAAAAGAGAAAGCTGACCATTGCACTCAGTGTTGATTCATTTATACATTAGTTTTATCATTCTAAACAAAGTAGAAGGCATTTGATGTCAGTTGTTTTCCCTTTTCATGATTAACAGAGTTATTTTAAATAGAATACAAATGGATAAGAATATAAAACCTACAGTTGCATTGAATAGACAACTACTAATTGCCCCCAAAATAAAGCTTCTCTAGAATACAATTATTGCCTCGGTCTTTTGCTCGCATTTCTTGGCTCGGTCAATAAAACGTATTTGATGGACAATTCATTCAGGTAAAATAATTGTATTCATATGCCTTATAGTATATTATTTGTGTTTGAGAATGTAGATGATTTAAGTAATTTTTTTTCTAAAAAAACTTGGTTATTCATTGCAAATATTCCATCTTATTTCATCCTTGCAAAGGTGGACAGAGGATACTCTGTTCAGAGGCCAGAGAAAAATGTATGAAATAAGCTATACCGTAAATTTCATTTCAAGTTAATTGAAACATAAAATGATAAAATTACAGAATACGTCAACCTCTGTCAAGTCTTTATTAGACATGGGTGAACTGAAATCCATGACATGGTCAAATTTGGACTATTTTCAATAAGAAAGAAAAAAGAGGCTGATCTCTGATAAGTACACAGCAACCACTGTCAATCCAAGTTTTAGAAGTCTAGAGCCTATAGAAAGTCTATCACAAAGTCTTTTCTTGACCTTGTCAAAACATTTCTTAGAGGTTTTTTTTGCACACAAGAAAATGTTTAAAATGTGGCAGTTATTCTACAAAGCATTTTCATTCTGAGAAGTATGGCAACTTAACAAGCAACAGGAAAAAATGGCTATTAATGGAAAGTTTAGGCAATCTTTAAATTTAGGCATCACCATATGTGCATGCTATAATACACATATATATGTGCTCATTTCTGTATAGAACCAGTTCTGCTCTCTGCTATAAATCAAAGTCAGTACCTGAATACAAAATATGACTGAGGAGAGATTTTTGGCCCATTGCCTCTTTGGGCCATCTCATTCTATTAAATAACCTACTTCTGAGAAACTTCGCTAGACCTTCACTGTTCAGTAACTTATGATTGCCTTTTTAATTAAAAGCTTGAACCTTACTTTATACTCATTAATCATATTAGATTGGAGTGTTGATATAATGGGCATGGCTCCCCCTCAGACACATTCCCAGAAGCGTTATGGAAGTGCAGGGTAGGATGTGTGAGGATTTAAAGATGGTATTTTCCTCCTGGTGTGCTCTGCTTTTGCATGCTTTGCCTAATTCCATACCTGGCACACTCTCCTTGCCTCAGAACCCTCTTTTGTTCCATGTTGGTGCCATAATATTTTTTTTTGCCTTTTCTTTATACCTCTTTTGTATGCCTTTGTGGTCTTTTGCATTCTTGGTGTTTCTTTTTAGCCTACATTCNCCAGGGATCCTTGAAATAAATACCGACGTAAAAAACCCCTTTTTCCCTTCTAACCGTGCTCGGCTCTGATTTTAAGAACAGGGATAAGGCATCAATGTGATGACCCTGCATGAGCCAGGCTGGGCTCACAGGAGAAAAGCAGCAGGACAGGAGCCCCAGCACGGTGTGTGAGCACCTCTGTGCCTCAAGCCTGGGGTCAGAGCATCTCCCCAGCCTGGAGATGTGCAGGGTCTCAGCAGGAGCAGCGGCTGTGCAGTCGGGGTGCAGCTCAACCCCCACCTCACACCTCCCAGAATCTCACTTTCTCACACTGAAACCTTTCTCCTCAAGTTGCTGAATGCCACATCCACTGGATGTGTCCTGTTCATCTGCACCAAACGTGGCTCCTTTACTGAGGGCCCTTCTCCCCCCAAAAATCGATAGCAAAGCTCCAGGTGATTTTAGTGGTAGCAGGGCTGGGTCTAACAAGTCTGGCTTTTATAAGAAATACAAGCCTTGGCCTCTGCTGGTATAAATCAACCTAAGTCCCCACTGGAACTGGGTTAATTTACACCAGAGCAGGATCTAACTTTACATATTCTTTTCTTTTTGCTCCCTCCTACTGGCAAGAGCCCAACAGCAAAGCTTTTTGTGCATTTGTTTCACTTTGTGTAAGGTCAGCGAAGGTTTTATGTAAAACAGATGGGCAAACTTAAAAATGATTTTTCACATTGCATTGAAAACCAGTAAAAAAGCAAAAGGGGGGAAAATTACTCTTTCTGTTCTTTCAAAGGTTGTTGCAATGACCTTTATTTTACCCAATGCCTCAATTTTAAAAAAGGAAAACTACCCCCTATTTTTATTACAGTGAAGTTGTTTTCTCTGCTATTCATAGAGGTCTTAAGGAGGATCAGCAAGAAAAAGAAAATTCCCAGTGGTTCATTGGCAGTTTGAAAATGGGAATATAATGCCCAAGTTATAAAATAAGGACTATATTTAAACATCCTTTAACTTATTGTGCTACATTTTTCTTCTCACAACTCTGTAATTTTGTGGTAACTAATATTGTGGGACTGAAAGAGTATGCAGCCATACAGGTTACCAGCCTGAGAGAGAAAATGGCACAGCAATTTTAAATAGCCTGTTCTTTTCTTCTTAAAAACCAACAATAACAACAACGAAATTTACACAAGCGGGATTTCATGTTTATAGAAGTTTTCATTCTAAGACACACAAGACATAAGTGTGGATTTCCCCATGAATCAGGTCCTTTGTCTCTAATTAGGACAGACATATTTAGGAATTTCCAGTTGTTTAAATGACTGTAGGCTGCAGAATTATCCACACTGCTCTGGCATCCCTTGCAAGTCAAAGAGCACCAAGCACAAGTCAGTCTGTGTAATCTGCAGAGGTGTCCCTGTGTCCTTCCCCTGGAGCTTCAGCTCTGGGTGATACATCCAGGAGAGACAGGCAGGGTAAGAGAGACTAAAATCTGGCATCCAGAGGAGAGCAGGGAGTTCAAACCAAGTGCTGTAACCCAGGATCTGCCAACAGTGGCTGCTCAAGCAGGGGACTGACAATACAGAGGAAAGGCATGACAGGAAATGTAACAATGGGCTACAAGTACAAAGAAAGATACTGGGAAAAGGAAGCTTATAACTTGTTATTTATGTTAATTAATAGAACTAAAAATAACAGAGCTTACATTTTAGAAGAATTCAGGTTAGGAGAAAAAAATTCCAATTTAGATAGAGGGACTCGCTGGGATAGGCAGTTTTAGTGGGGGTGCCCTGATCCTGCCAATGTCTCTTTTTTGACAAACATCTGGTAGGAGTCACATTGGTAGGAATGACACGGGCTCAGGTGATTCTGTCCTGGGCATGGGGAATGGACTGAGCTGAACTCACAAAGCCTTTTCAGCCCAATGGTTTTATAAGCTAAATGCAAATATATTTCTAACATCCAAATAGAGCACTTGGTTGCAAAAACTTATGCCTGTAGTCATGAGAATTTTATGACTTTAGAGAAGTTTTGAATGGACAAAGGTGCTTTCAGGAAGTCTGTCCAGGCATTGACTTGATACTACATGTAATGACTGAAACAAACTTTTGGTTATGGACATGTATGTATTTCACATAAGTTTTGAAACTAAAAAAAAAGCAAGTAAAAATATCAGTGAATTAATGGCCACCATACCAAATATTTTACCAAATTTGTATGACTTTTCAAATATTTCAAAGTAGTTAATGTATTTTTAGCTAAAATTATTTTGTGGCTGTTTTGGCCAGATACCCATACGGTGCCTAGTTTTGTGCTTGCTGAATATTGCTCAGCCAGTTCAGACATTCCTGCCATTTCCAGCCCAGAACCAGCTCCGTGCAATCTTATCCTGATGGATCAATTGACTGTGTATTTATTTGCAATCTAGTGTTAATGAAAGGGAAAAAAAAAAGCTTGAAGAGAAGTTGAGAAGTTGAGACAAATTGATGGCTCAGTAAGCGTTTAATTCATTGAACTCTACAGAAATAGAGGAGTCTCAGAATGAAGGAAGCCAATCTGACCACGTAACTTAAAACTGGCTCACTTATAATTACTTGGGGAGAAAAAAGGCAGGGGAAACTGTATATTGGAGCTTCAGGGGCTTTTCAGAACAGAAATGTGACAGTCATTTAAACTGGAAAAAATCATCAAGATGATTTTCATTTGAGTTTAGATTTAAATATTTCAGAAGACAAATAGCCTTTAAACTTTCCAAAATGCTTGGGGTACTTCAAAATTAAAATACTTTGATGTATTTAGACAAATTGAATCCAGGATGCCTCAGCAGGGGCAGGAGAAGTAATAAAGCTGCTGACTGCTTGCAGTGGTTGAATGTTTAGTCTACAAGCTTAACAATGGTTTTGCAAAGCAAAGTGAGAATGATTTTTATTGCAGATGGCCTTGATGTTTTAAGTTAGGACTGAAGTCTGCACTTTGACATGGTTATGAAATTGAATATTCGGCTACTTTCATATATTATCGAAATAAAGATAACAACCTTAACCACAAATAATTTGAATTGATGCTTTGGCACTTTACAAAGGAATTGAGACGAGCTTTTTTTTTTTTTTCCTGAAATTAATTATTGCATCCTGGTTATCTCAATCTGGTATCTGTACTTATTTGAGGACACTGCCTCCAGATTCAATCCAAAATATCTGTTACTAAAGTAGTCCATAGGACTCAGGAGAGGGCTATTTTCATCCTATTTTCATCATATTTATTATGCATAGGTGAGGAAAAGTCTGTAGGTAGGCCTTATCTGCCTTGAAAAGGCAGATGTCCTTTCAAGGACAGATAAAGCAGGAATATTACAAGTTATTAGTGAATACTCATTATTATTTCCCCTATGAATTTAAAGAAACTTTAAAAAATTATGCTAATTTAATTGCTAATTTTGATTTATTGCCTGCCAGCTTAGTATCTCAGAATTTAGAAAGAGCTTGCTAATACTGTAAAAAGCTCATCATTGCTTTTAGGGGTTTTAATTTTACAATTGCAAAGAAATTACATCATTTCCCTCAAAAAACCAGAAATAACTGATTTCTTATACAGGAAGCTAAGAAAACAGATAAACATGAAAGGCCACCATCTGTTAATTCAAAATGTATTTCTGCATGTGTGCACTGCAAGACTCCATAGCCATGTCCAGGTAACAGCCATGTTGAACTGATTGTCCCAGGTGTTGAAAAACATGGTCTTGTCCTTCCAAAATAATGAATATTACATTTAAAAAACCTTATTTATTAAAATAATAAACGGTGTGTTCTTTTTAATTGCCTTTGGCTTTCCAGCTTTTAGAATGCACTTGGGTCGTGTTTTTTACACTTTTCTGTTAAGCTAAAAGAAAAAGAAATTAATTTTTCTTAAATGACACCCAAGAGTCTCACATAATCACATTACCCAAGGAAATGGGACTTGAAGAGAAATACCAAACATTGTGAAACATTTGATAAAAGCAAGGAAGCAAGAAAGTACAGAATAGTAGTAAGCTACGTGTGTTTTAAAACAGAAGTCCCTACTGATCTTGGGCCAACAGAAGGTCGCCAGAGCGAAAACAAGACTTTCCCAGTTGTGTGTTTATGAAATCAAACAGGTGCCATGTCTCCTGATACAGAGATTTTACAATTCATATTTAAGCTGTGGTCCAGAGAGATAATTGGGAGGGTTTTGATGAGAAACAAACAAATAAAAGGAATCATCTGTATCTCGGTAGTATTCAATGAGAAAACACAGAGACATTACTCAGCCTCTGGACTTCCAAAAGCAAGGGAAACAAAAAAAGGAGCAAAACCAAGCAAAGATTGGGAGTGGGGGAAAAATTAAAGGGAAAAAAGTACAAATCTAACTATGGTGCTGTCAGCATCTAAACCATCCAGGCTGAGTGCATCTCACTGAAAAAATAATACTGTCTAGTGAATTACATATATATTCAGGACTTATCAGCCTAGATAATGATTTCTGCTGCTGAAGCGGGTAATGTTAATATAAATTAATAAGAGAGCCGATGTTGCTGCTTTGTGTTGAGAAGATTTTCCACTTTCCTTAAACAATCCATTTCCCCAGTGGTTTGGTGAACTGGCCCTACCCTCCCTAGGCTGTAATTATTGACCTTAGGGTTTTTCATTCCCAGGCATTCTCCAACATCCCTGTAGACTAGAGGGCTTCATTTGTGCACCAGTTCATTTTAAACCTTTACAACACTGAAATGTTGGCCTATAAAGCAGCTGAAATAGATCCAATCCATATGACTAATATGGATCAAGGGACATCAGTGCCAGGATACCCAAGGGAAAGGTTTACAGAGAGGCCTTTGGTCACTATAAACAGGTTGTCCTGAATGTGGAAGAACTGCAATTCAAGAAATCAGTCAAATTTCTAATGTCAAACTAGCCTCATCTGAATAAATATTTCCCTTATTGTATAGTTACATGGTATTTCTGACATTCCATTCTCAAAACTTATATTGATGCCTCCCTTTTCAAATCAGTACCTAAAGGAATACGAGAACATTTTCTCTACACCTGAGGCTTGATTGCAAATTGCCTTGCCAGTTAATTTATTGTGGTCACACAGCTGTGATCCTTTTTTAAACACCACAATTGGCCTAAATTTAATTGCTTTGACACAAGTGCAAAGTCAGACTGAGCCCAAACGCTGTGTTACAACTGTTCTGGATTTGCCCCGGAGAATGATCCTTTGCAGTGTGCTGTGGAGTGCTGCGGAGTGCTCTGAGTGTCAGCTCAGCAGCCATCCAAAATTCAGGTCCTGCTGAACAGAAATACAACAGCCAGGGAGCCTGACCCTCTGTTCAGCCACTGCTCAGAGCAGAAGTTTAATCCCACCCAGGCAGCGTTTGCAGCTCCCCCAGGAGCTGGGGCTGCCCCTTGTGCAGGGCTCTTGGGCAGGCAAGGGGCCTTTGCCAACTTCTCAGCTGAGTCTTCTGCTCCATGACAGCTGCTGTGGCAATTCCCTCTTCTCCTGACCTTATGGTCTACCCCACTATGCTTCAGAGGTCTTTGGGAAGGGAGATGATTTCACCTAATGTGTTTGGACAAGCCTAACGTGTGTGCAAATTAATAAGAATGGGATATTCCGGTCTGTGTTTCCCTTTACAAATGTTGTCCTGCATTTATGCAACCTGCACATCTGCTTACCTGCTCTAACTAATGATAATGGATTTAGCAGGATGAGGAGAACACAGTATTTCCTCCAGTGATATTTTGGGGGGACAGGGAGAGCTCCTTCCTTTACTGAATGTTAGGAACCTTAACCAACTCCTTAAAACAGGGTGGATTTCTTATGTAATTCTCCTCTTCAGACACAGGAGGAAGAAATATCCACCTATCCACAAATGTAAGCATCTGGGAATTGGAAAGAACACAGCAGGTCACCCTTTGCAATACTCACACTTAAACTGTGTGAACAAATTTCCTGATTTATTGTAAAATGAACCAGCACTTTTGCCTCTGGTATTAAAAACAAAATAAACACAATGAATACAAAGAGCTCATGGCAACAGGTGCCTGGTATTCTTCATGTGACAGTGAGGCCTGTAAGCAAGGGCACATTTTGGCCTCATTTCAACCTCTAACATTGCATTTCTCTTTCTAAAGCAGTCCTTAAACAGTTGTTAGCTTAACTACATGAAGCAAAAGAAGAAAAGATAATAATACATTGCTTCATTAAAAAATCATTCAAATGTTTCTGCAGTCCTGTTCAGTGGAATTTATGAGTAAACAAATGCCAGATTAAGAAAAGTTCCCATATTACATTGTTTGTGCATCCCATTCCATGAGCATTTCACAGCTTTCTAATACCCACTCTGAGGCAAAAGCATCTGTAGTCGTGGAAAGATTTACAGCCCAGCCTCTGACTGAAAACACAGCGTACATCTTTTCTCCCTCAGAAACAAATTCCCTGTTTTCACCTGAGCACAAATGGCAGCGGGGTAGCACAAGGTGCAGGTGCTGTGAGATAGTGAATGTACACGAGCAGAATCTCCCCAGAACAGCAATATTTCCAGGGAGGTTTCTGCTGAGGTTTATCAGCCGTGCTCACAGCCCTGCACTGCTCAGGGTGAGCTCCTGCAAGCTGCCAGGGCTCCTTCCCGAAGGGTTCAGCTCCACTACACTTTGACTGCGTGAACAGAAATAAAATGGTTCTGCCTTTGTATGTTTTTTGCAAGGGCTCTCTGTGAAGCCTGGTGCTTGGGCAGCCATATGATGTCTTAAAAAAAGTAGAATCCTCCACATATTTGCATAATTCTCTGTCAAATCTTTACATAAATGATAAATTTTTGCATATCTTGTGCTGGTATTCACAAAAGAGCCCCCTCTTTCCTGTTGTTTGTCCACTACAGCAACACCCATTTTCTTAAAAATGAAAGAAGAAGAAAAAATCAAAATTAATAATTTATCTCTTTCTGAAATATCTTTCCTTTCTAGTGAAAAAGACATTACTTTTCTTCAGCTCTGACTATGAGCTAATGCTAGAATAGAAGCTGCTTTTCATCACAATTTTAGTATTTATTACCTTTACATATAAGATATATGACTGCTAGATGATTAGATTATCCTGTAAATCATTGCAACTGATTTAATTGTATTACCTTTCCCTAAATGGTACAGTATTTTTCACCCTGTGCAAAACCCTCTTGCACAAGTCACAAGGTAAAAGATGCTATAAAGTTTTCAAGAACCTCTTCCAAACATTACTGTGAGTACAGAGCATCAAGTATTCCTGTGCTGAGTGTTAAAATACAGACTGCACGAAGTTGGTGGGTGGATGAATGTTGGTATGTGCATGTCTACCAGAACTGTAGACTTTCATTAGTTCATTACTGGTGTTTGTTAATTTAACAAGGCCACTTTGAAATCCCCAAGATTTCTCTTTTCAGAACACAGACCTCTTGATATCACTTCAAACATTTGGAGGAACACTGCATTTTCTATCAGAGGAAACAACAAGTATCAACTCTTAATAAGCTGCTGAATATTTCAGCACTTGTGAAATATGAACTCATAGAATCAGAGCTGCTGTTTGCAATTTGCTGTCAGGTACAAAGGGATTGTTCTCATATATTTGGCATTACAGTCAGCTAATCCTTGTCTGATTTTCGTATGTCACAAGCCAGTGAAATAAGACTATGGGATGTTGTTTTATGAGCAATGCAATATAAATTCCCAAAGAAGGTTTTTCCTTAAATCCAAGCCTGCAAGTAACAGCTTGAGGAACACTTTCTGGAATCATACTCATTATAACTTGGACCCAGTTTCCACAGGAATAAGATCTGAAACACTATCTCCACGTTAAACCTTTAGGCTGGGATTCAGAATATGCTTATTCTTTTTAGTATGTAGAGGATATTTTTGGCTTATTGTATTAATAGAACAACATGGTGAAGGAGGATTATGAGTTTTACTCTTTTAAATCCTGGGTATTTTGGTCAAAATTTGTAGGATGTTTGGAAAAGAACATTTTGATTTTCTGATTCTACTGTTTGTTGAGAAACTTGAGATCCATTTTAGATTTTGTTTAGCTTAGTATATATTAGTAATAATATCAACAATAACAATATACATACTGGCTTAAGTTTGGGAGCTCAAAATCCAAAGGTTCCAAAATAAAGCTTTTTTGAAACATCCCCATGTCCAATAAAGTCAGTGGTGTTACAAAACCATAAAACTTCAATTTTAGAGAAAAAGAAAGGAAAAACAGATTTTAGTTGATTTTATAAACATCTCTGGATGATTCCCAGCTGACATGCTGGAGAAAGAGGCTTGTGGTGCTTTGTTAGAAATGTATTAACTCATGATATTGTCTTGTACGTCTATTACAGAGCACCAGAAATTTCATTTCAGAGACAGATTCATGATTTCTGAAATTAATTTATTTTACCTAATTTTCCCTTACTTTAAGGAGTCCTTCTTGCCCAGTGTTGTGAAATTTTTAGCACCTTGATTGATAGGTCCCAAAGACTTTAGGGAATGACCAGGCACGAGTGGCAGCGGCAGCAGCAGCAATTGGTATCTCAGCCCTAGTGGGAAGATAAGGTCAGGCAAAACCATAAAACATGGATAAATATCTGACATAAAGAGGCCTCACAGAGTACAGAAGATGAAAATGATTCCTTAGTGAAATGGATCTTGAAACATGAGCCTGGTACTGAGGCACAGTATTTGGTAAGGAGAGGAAATTAAATTTTACTTTTAAATTTTAGATCATGTATCTTTTAAAAAAGAGATTTACTGATAACGTGGGTATAAAACATGGTAGTAGATGGGTTTTTAAATGACAGAAATTCACAGAGTTGTATTTAAATGTGCCATGCCCTGAGATAATACAGTATATCAGAGGTGCCCAAATTATTTCACAGCACTGATCACCTTTTAAGTGAAACAGGAATTCCTTGGCTCACTTTCCCTGGGATGCCGTTCCTGCTCCCAGCCCTCCGAGCACGTGTGCGCACCCTGAGCCTCCTGCAGCCTCCAGCATGGAGCCATCGACCAAAGGAGCCATTCACCAACACTTCTAAAAACAAATGTATCCCCTCTTCTTGTTCCATTTCCAACACACAATTCCATGTACCAATTAATCACTTATTTCTTTAGGTAATTAATTGCTAAGTGCTGAAGAATTGTTGCAATGCTCTATGTAGAAGTACCAAAATTACTCAAAGGTTTTAGGAAAGTCTTCAAGAAAGCAATTATTGCTAGTTGTAGTCAAAATTATTTGTTATATTAATTACCAGTAATCTCTGCCTAGACATAATTAGACTGGAAGCAATTTTATAGTGGTGTAATGTAATTATGTCATTAATATGAAAAATAACAGATTATTTTACTTTAATTTGACATATTATATGTTTAAGAGCTTTCCAATTAAAGAACAAAGCATTGAGTTAAAGAACAAAGTGTGCACCAAGTTTTGGGATAATTTCTCACAGCAATAGCCTGTTTAGGCAGATCTTAAGATCTGTACATTCTTGTTGGGTGCTTATAAATATGACCTGAACCTAAGTTTTCAATAAATTTCCATTTTGGACCTGAATTATTTCCTCTCCAATTAAGCAGAGTAGTTCTAAACCCTTGTGGAAATTTTACTCCTACAAGTTCTTGTGGAATGTACCTTTCAGAGATACTGGTGCCCATCTCAATCTGATCTGATGAACAACATAATTTATTCAATTTTTAATTGGTGATTTTTTGGTTTTCTGCTGGAATTAATCTCAGCCAGGCTCATATCAGCATAATTTAAGCACAAGCTTAGTATTAAGCAAACATTTGGTGTAGTCCACTGACATCTGTTCTGTCTTCTTTTTCCCATATTTTTCATGGTGACAATAAACAGATGCCCAAGGGATTTTCCAAATTTAAGCTCAAATCTTCAAGGAAAAAAGGTGATTTCACAACATAATCATAAAATATTTACCAGTGATACAGAAGGTTTCTCTTTGAAAAAAAAAAAAAACAAAAAAAAAACCAACAACCAAAAAAACCAGAGAAAAAAGTCCCAGGTTTTAATAAAATGAAAGTACATCTCACAAAGCAAAAATATTTTACTAAAAACTTCATGAACTTTTTTGGAGTGGGGCAGTTTGTGAAACACATTTTCAAATTACGTACACTTTCAGCAGTGAATAATATTATTTCTGATAAGTGATTTTACATCATTTAGGCAAAGATTTGGGTCTTTTTACCTTTTATTTTTTTATTTACTAAGGGGTTTTGTTCTACAGAGTATCATTAATAATCAGATAATTTTACAAGCACAAGCCCACAACGGAAAGATTATTTATCTCTGATAGTTTATCACCTATAATAGTACCAATTTTATGAGAATTCACTGATAAGAAGTGTGAAAAAAACCCCTAAATTATTATTAAGGAACTACTTTCATTTGTATCACTGTGTGACTGCAATTTCTTGCTAGAGTGTTTTGACAGAGGCTCTTCTGCTGAGGAGTGGAACAATAACCCATAAATACCCAGAATCCACGTCAGGAACTCTCACTTGCTGTTCCCAGCCCCTTCCTCAGGGACCCTGTGGATGAGAGCATTTTCTGGTATTCTCTGACCTGAGTAGCCACTGGTCAGGTTTTCCTGAGTGTCTGCAAGCACCTCAAACAAATCAAAGCTCTTTTCTGCATCATCATCATGTAAAGGAAGGATGCAAATTAGGATTTGTGCAGCCTCAGATTCGTCTCTTCAGTGATGAAATTATTTCCAGGGTTTTAATGTGTTAAATGTCCCAACGCCTTTTAAAAGGGGTGGTATATATAGAAGAAATTCATGTTGTCCCCTCTTTTACAAAACCTTTTTGTTTAAACTAAATACTTCCTGTTATTGCTAAAACATCTGCTAAACCTGAAAATAAGACACAGTGTAGGTACTGCATTCAATTTTAGGAAGATTCCACTTGAGCTAATTATTTCTAGATACCTCAATTTCTGGAATGTACTATATGTTACTACTCTCATACTATTTGTCCAAAAAAAAAACCCACAAAAAATCAACCAACCAACCAAAAAACCCCAGAATCCTGCACATATTTGGCTTAGTTCCTCCATTTTTCACTGCAGAGTACTCATGAGAGATCTAAGTTACATTTACTGGAATCTGAGGAGTCTGAAAATCATTTTCATTTCAGCTTTGAAACAAAAAAAAACCCTACTCTGTAATTGTCTTTAGCTTTTAGGTAGCTCGTGGCTTTCAAAGTGAATAGCTCATTTTGAATGTGATTGAGATTTTTACGGGAAATTAGTACCATTTGTTTGTTAAGTAACTTTCAAATTAGAAGTCATATGGTAAAAATGGAGTCAATTTATGGAGCATTTCAGATTTTGATTTTTTTTCCGCTCATATTTAGTGATAATGACAAATCCCTTTTTAATGAAGTTTTAAAATGAAAGTCAATCTCATGTGGCTTTTTTTATCACCTATTTACTTTAGATAAAAACTCTTATTGTCCTGAACCACAAGCATTATGCAGACTAAAAATGCCATATTAAATCTGTCGTTTTAATCCCAAGCCATGGATTGCACCATAATTTATTGGATAAAATTATAGTAACAAATAGCAGTGATGATGTAACACTATATTTCAACATGTTTTACAGCACCACAATGTTATTCTAGTGATTATACTGTAGTTGGAATAAATATTACTAAATTTGAGACAGATTTATTATGGTTTTAGACTTTCTTTTACTTGGTCCAGGAAACAGAGGATTTACACAGTGACTGTTATTAACATTAATGAGCATTAATTGCTTATCTCCCTTGTGTACTGTGAGGAGTTTCTATCCCTCTGGCTGTCCTGTGTGTTAGCACCTTTTAAGGTTTGGTTTGGGACTAGATCATCCCTCCAGTTTCAGCACTGTGTGAAAGGAGGCTGAGCCAGAAAAACATTCCAATCCTCCTTCCCTTCACCTCTCCTGCCCTCGAGACCCCCTCCACTGCAGTCACTGGGGCCAGAGGAGCCCGGCCAGCCCCTGTGCAGTGAGCAGCTCTGGTGCTCTGCTGTGTGAATAAAGGGCAAAACGCAGACCCAGCCCAGCCCTTCTGCCCCTCCTTCCAGCCACACAGAGCCAGGAGGCCACCTGAGACCCCCGAGGGGATGGAGACCCTCGTGGTGCTTTAATGTCATAACCTGGCAGGAATGGTCTGACCCCTCGTTGTGTGTGCCCTGAACAGATAGCTCCGGGTTTGGAACAAATAGGTTGTTACCAGAGAAATCTGAATGTATGTCGGAAATCAATTCAAGCCACACGTTTTTGGTGAGGTGCTGAGCAGTGGGAGAAACTTGCACTATCCTGCTGACTGGTCGTTGATTCCCATCACTCTCACAGTCACAGACATCACTCTGTGATGTTAAGGGGAACCATTTATGGCATTTTCAGCTGGCCCCAAATCAGCAGAGGAAAGCCAAACTCACGAGAGAATCTGTTTTTACATCAGCAGCCCAGTCCTGTAGGCTGCCATGGCTCTGGCTTTTCAAGGCATGAGGCTGGCAATAACCATTTGGATTTCTGACCTGCTTGCCAGTATCTCTGAGGAAGAAAAGGCTGAATCCCGTTTTCGTCTGTACCAGTGCACACCATTTACTTCAATTTCCTTGGCCTGAAACAGCTGATTTCCATTTGATATTTACACTCATGTACCAACACTTAACAGGAATGGCTCTATCTGGCCTGTGAAAAGTTTCCTTCCACATTATAAAGTCAGTGCTTAAGTTTTGTTCCCGTATTTAATTTTTTAATAATTTTCAACATCTCAGAAAATAGTATCTTTTAAATATAGTCCCCTGCAAACCTGATCTGTGAGGTTTAGCCTTGTGCTCCAGCCGGAATCTCACAGACCGAGTGCTTCATGGAAATGAGCAGAAACTCAGTGATATTTCTCCATTATGAGTTAAATCTTTGAGTGTTTCAGAGAACTTTGGGGCAACAGAAAGGGGAAAAATACAGAAAACAGTTTCAGCTTTTCAGTTTGGAACCTGCTTTGCTGTAATTTTGAGACACGATCTAAACCACAGGTAATTGATCATAATGAAAAAAATGCATTAATGAAAGTAATTGACAAAAGCCAGTACACCTGTCAAAGAAGAGAAACCTTGAAAAGGAACGGCGAGCTTTTGAAGGTCAAGGCTCAGTGTGGTGTAATCCCTACCATCTGTGTTCAGGCTGGTGCTATTCTCAGACTGTCATATGCACTCTCTTCTTTGAAAATAACAGACAAGGGAAAAAAGGCTTACCCGACAGGGAGCCTAAATGTAGTTAGTTTTATAGAAAATGAGAAAGCACCACTGTATAAACTTAAGATGACCCTTAATTTTCCTTCCCCTTGACCTACGCACGTCCACAATTGGTTTCAGAGCTGTAGTGGCACTGGGAATGAAAATAACTAAGGGGCCAATAAAATGTAACAGTTAGAACTGCGAGTTGGAGTAGTGGGCAACCATACCCAACGCAATCAGCCGAGCACGGTATTGCCCTGCAAACTCACTAACCTGATCAAGAAATTTCAGCCTTTCCTTAGCTGAGAGACGTTCTTGCCTTGAACCTACAAAAAGCTGTGGGTGCATTCCTTTGCCCACACCAAATTTGTAACCCATGGTTGCCCCATCCTGTAGGATGTTTGGGATGTCCTGCTCCCCAAAGCTTCTGGACGTTTTCAGACAGCAGGGAGAAGCCTGACACACTTTCTTGTGTCGGTTTAGTGACTGGGAACACGTTCATATGCTGGGTCTGCAGAGCCCAGACACAAATTCTCAGAAAATACCCACTGGCTCAGAGTCCATGAGCACAGGGCTGGAACAGGCACCGTGGACAGCCAGCTCCTGACAGAGGCACTGCTCAGAACAGAAGCTGTGCTCAGTGCCCTGTGTTTTCTGAACCCCAGCTAGAGGATAACAGAGCAATCAGCCTCCTTCAGATGGCTTTGCATGTTGTTGGGATGACTTAGAAAGCAGGAAGAGAGTCTTCTTCACCCACAAAATATCATAGCTTGCTGATCAGGTCACTTTGTGTGGTCTGGAGTTCAAATCCCTCAGGCAGACGAGGAAATTGAATTCAGGTTTCCCACACACTGACAGGATATATTAATCACGGCATTATTATATTAAATAAGGGCATTAGCTCCTCCATGGCAGTTCTGCTTTGAAAGAAAAGGTTTAGAAATCCAACTCCAGAAGCTGGAATGGAAACTCCAACTGTCTTATCAAGACATCCTCCTAGCATCTGAATGTGAAGTCCTTATGAAGTATAACATGTAACACCTAAATTCGTTCTTATTAAATCATCAAATGCTGGGGTAGCTGCCTGCTTGCTTGTTTTTCAAACATCCACAAACATCCCCCAGGGAGCCTCTTTGGGAAGTTGCTCCTTCCAGAAGACAGACAGGTATCTGCAGTGATCAAACATTTTGTCTTCAGGTTTCAACCCCTTTCAACCTCTCTCCAACTCTAATCTAGATTATTTCACACCAAAAATTCAAGGATGTGACAGATTTTCAAAACCTTTATAAAATTCCCAAATTTTCTAATTTACTTTCAAAATACAATGGATACATAGAGACAGTAGGCTGCCACTTGGAGACTTTTTTGGTTTAGACTTTTTTCTATGACAAAGGTTCATCTATTAACGATGAAGGAACCTTTATAGACCTTTTTACTGCAGAGTGCATGCATATGAAACTACAAAGCACAATCAAACAGATCCCCCCAGAAGTCATGTTTCATGTACTTCGTAGGAAATAGTGTATACAAAAAGCTGCTATTTCTGTTATTTTTGAGTGACAAAACCTAAAAGATCAGGTATAAATACTATATATGTTATATATACTCCTTGCTCCTGAGAAGAAAAATAAAAAAATAAAAATGTCTGCCTCCATGCACGAAACTAGAATACACCACATAAAACCTCCCTCTGTTAAATGGAGATTCCTGGGAAAACAACCACAATAAAAATAACGCATAAAAAAATAATAGTGTTCCACAAATGTCTAATTAAAAAGGTTCTCCACCTCTTTGGAAGAAACACATTTTATTTGCCCTCATTAAGGTGACCTAACCACTGTGCTTCACCCTTCCCTGCCTGCATGATGTAATCAACACAGTCCCTGGAAACAGCAAACAGGAGGCAAAGAATCACCTTTCTCTCACTGAGCTTTAACTGCCTAATCAACTTTAAGCATATACCTCAATTAATGATTCAAAAGACATCCCATTGACCCTGCATCATCTAACTCTAGAGTATACACAGAGGTTCAGAGCGTGGTCTACCTTGAAAAGCAGTTCCAGAGAATCTTCACTAATGCCACTTACTTGCTATTCACACTCACTCAAAGTAAACATTTGGCTTACTATTTTTAACTTTGACCTGGATGCACTCTCTGCTGATGGAATGAAACTTCTCACTCAGTGCAAGCAGGCAATTCTGGCAATTCTTCTTCTTGTTTGCATTAATTACCTTTTTCAATTAATTCCGTTTCTTTACCTTTTGCTGCAGTGCACGTGTCTCAGGGTGTGCTTTGCTTGCACTGCAGCTGTACAAGGCAGGTCAGAGGAACTGAGGGACCCGAAGGTGCAGGAACACCAGGAACACCCAGAGCCCAGCTCCCAATGCTGCTGTGGCCAGCAGTGCCACAGCCATGCTAGACCTCAACACCTTGGAGAAAAACTGGGGTTGGTACAAAGGGGAGAAGTGTTATTGGGCCAAGGAATGCTCTTGCTGGGATACTCATGGGACAGAAATGGGACAAGAGACGTGACATAAAAACAGTGTGAGACTAGACTGAAATCTCTTGATCTTTGAAAATAAATATTCTAAAGAAATCAGAAGTTCAGACTTCTTATTTACTAATAAGAAAAAAGGAAAAGAAAAGGAAGGGGGAATAAAAAGTAAAATTGAAATCTAAAATCGAGATGGAAATGCAGTGAAGCCTTACTAGTCTGAAATTCAGTGCAAAGTGGCAAAAAAATGGAAAGACACAGAAAGAAAGAAATGAAGAAGACAATCCTAAAACCCTGCAAAATTTTTATTAAAATGCATAAATAAACATTTTTCTATTATAGACTGCAAAAAAATCCTATTTTTGAAATTTCCAGAGTTTGGTATTTTATGCACTGGCTTGCCAATCTCAAGGCACACCTGAAAAAATAAAGTGGGAAAGAAGTAAAAACATTCATAGGGGGAGCATTTCCATGCAGAAAGAGTGAAAGAAGCCAGATCACAAAGAGAGCCACTAAAGCAATAGAGATTTCCATTTGCGATGAGGCTCGTCATCCTTTAGGAAAAGAATCTGACAATGCCTGGGAATAACTTTCTCAGCTCACAATTCTAAGCAGTTTATGTCAACGGTTTTTTTTCTTTTAATCCTCAGGGTAATACATGTTTTTCTCCTACAAGAAGTGTCAGCTCTGGTCAACGTGTAGTAGGTGCAAAATTTGTACATTACAGCATTATTGACATGTTGCTAGTACTATCTCCTACATTTTAATTAGCTGCACAGCAAAGAGAAGGAGCTGCTTCTTTGCCTTGCACGTCGTCTGAAATGAAGCATTCTACAAAATGAGCGAGGATCTCGAGGGGTAGAGATCACTCTGCACCCTGTGTGCAGGGGCAGGACGTGCTCTGAAGTACCACTTCTACATTTCAATTTGTCACTATTGTTTTGGCTCTCAAGTCCCCTCTGCTTTGTCCCAAAGCCACTGGAGAGCACGCAGGAGCCACGAGCACTTGCTGAGCAGGACTGCACAGCCCCATGCTCGGGCTGACAAGCTGGCAGTGGATATCTTTCATTCAGT
Organism: Daphoenositta chrysoptera; assembly: GCA_013397915.1. NCBI lineage: Eukaryota > Metazoa > Chordata > Aves > Passeriformes > Daphoenositta > Daphoenositta chrysoptera. Next base: position 1,449,635 of record VZRO01006943.1, read on the forward strand.
ACATCTCTATAAATTGCACCAAAAAATGCCTGGGGAGCCTCGGTAATGAATACATCAACTTTTACCCTGCACTGTAAAAACAGCTATAAGGAAATGATTTCTATGCTACAGAGGGGGTACACAGGCTAAAAAGAAAACACAACACTTGCCAGAAAAATAAATGCCCCGCTCCATCAGAGAGATGAGAAAGATAAAGTGCTCTGTTTATGCTACGCTGTTGTATTGGGTTTGCATGGCAAGGTTTGGGGAGCAGGGGAGCCACAGGGGTGACTTCTCTGAGGAGGTGCCAGAAACTTCCCCTGTGTCCAAAAGAACACAAGGCAGATCCACTGCTGGCCAAGGCTGAGCCCCTCGGTGACAGTGGCAGCACCTCTGGGATAATGTATTAAGGAAGGGGAAAAAACCTGCACAGCTGCACCTGGGGAGAGGAGTGAGGATGTGGGAGAGCAGAAGTCCTGCAGAGCCCCAGGTCGGTGCAGAAGGAGGGGCAGGAGGTTGTCCAGGCAGTGGAGCTGGGATTCCCTGGCAGCCCGAGGCGCAGCCCATGGAGGGGCAGCTGCTCCTGCAGCCCTTGGAGGTCCCCGGGAGCGGAGATCCACCTGCAGCCTCTGGAGGAGCCCACACTGCAGCAGGGGGATGCCTGAACAGGCTGTGACCCCGTGGGGTGACCTTGCAGGACCTGTGACCCTGAGGGAGACCCACAGTGGAGCAGTCTGTTCCTGAAGGACTGCACCCCTGGAAGGGACCCACGGTGGAGCAGCTCATGAAGAACTGCAGCCTGTGGGAGGGACTTCTGTTGGAGAAGTTCATGGAGACCTCTCTCCCATGGGAGAGACCCCATGCTGGGGCAGGGGAAGTGTGTGAGGAGTCCTCCCCCCGAGGAGGAAGCAGTGGAAGAAACAAGGTGTGATGGACTGACCAAAACGTCCATTCCCACCCCCCTACATCACTGCCAGGGAGGACGCAGAGAAATACAGGAGTAATGTTAAGCTGGGATATTTGGAGGGAAGGTTTTATAAGATTTGGGTTTCTTCTGTTATCCTACTCTGATTTGATTGGTAATAAATTCAATTAATTTTTCCCTGAGTTTAGTCTGTTTTGTCCATTATGGGAACTATTGAGGGATCTCTCCCAGTCCTTATTTCAGCCCAGGAGAATTTTGTTATATTTTGTCTCCCCTGCCCAGCTGAGGAGGGGATTGATAGAGCAGCTTGGTGGGCACCTGGCTCCCATCTAAGTTTAGCAGACTACAAACCCTTCCCCTCACTACCAGGGGGCAAATATCAACACAGATACATACAGTTCCTAATCTTCGTGTGATGCTGCTTGCCACCTAAGTGGAAGCTGATTGAGGAAGTTCTTTTGCTCCAGAAGAAAAGCTGGGAGAAACAAATGAGAAAAAACTGCTGCATGATCCATTGTTACCAGTCACAGTTATAATAATCTGTAAAATGCAGCATACAAGAAATCCCCAGTTCTGGTTAGTGCTTTCATCCAACAGCATCAGGACAGCAGTGCCTGAGCAGCCCGTGGTCCTCACCTTGCTTATCCTTTGTCAGGTGCCAATTAAATCTTTGCAATCTTTGTGCTGCACTCTGCTGTTTCCATAGTCTGATGGAACTGGAAATGGGTATTGTTGGGATAACTCAGAAACAGCAGGAGTTTTGTGCATTTCACTCTCTGGATCCTTGAATTTCTCATCTGAAGTCCAGTTTTCAACTAGCCATAGCTGAGCTGAGAACAAAAATAACCACATAGCCTACGATTTGAGTTTTGATTGAAAGAGCTTTCTGATTTATTTGCCTCAGATAGAATCCTTGTACAGACCCATGCAACAGAAATAGCAGAAGCGTCTGAGATGGGGAATTGCATGTCCCGTCCACCAGCCGAGCTGGATGGGCTGCTCCATTGTACATATTTATGGAGCTGAGCTGAACCCTCAGGGTAAAAGTGAACAAAGAATAGACTGTTTTTCTCCTAAAGCATCTGGGTGTAAGTCTTATTTTGCCAGCAACCGTGGTGTTTATGGGCATGTTTTACTGGAAACCTGCTGCTTCTCACAACGTTTCCTGAGTGACTGTCTTAGTAAAACTGCATCTGGAAATGACAAGCACACAGCTGTAAATCTGAAAAGCAGTGTGCAGCCCTAATAGCTAGCAGCTATAGCACAGCTGTCCTGCTGAACATTGGAAAGATTTACAAAGACAAAGCAGAGCAATGAATACGTTTCTGAGCGCTCTGTGATCATGCTACACCTCTTCCTCTTCCAAGATTGTTTTCTGCAGACATAGAAGGGACTATTGCTGCTCTTTGAGTGAATGTCTTAGGCAGGTAACCTATTACTGCTCACCTGCCCAATTTCTGCTCTGTGCCTATCTTCCAAAGCAATGGCTAATGCTGTATTTTATCACTTTTCATTTTCACCTGAGTTGGATCCATGACAAGAGCATGGCCAGGAAAAGGAGCCAACTTTAAAAAAAATACACTGCTACAGTGGTGTGCAGCATTGCAGGGAGTGTTCATGCAGTGGAATCATCATAAAAGTGATATGCAAGAGGAAGAGATGAAGGAGATTTGTGCTTTTCATTATCATGTGCCCTAAGCTGTGGAATCCTGGAACCACTCTGGATCTCAATCTCCCAAAGCCCTGAAGTGAGAGGAAACAGTGGCAGGAGGTGCACAGAGGAAACAACCAACACACGTTGCAGAAATACTGACTTGGCTGACAGGAGGAATTGTTGCTCCACTGGACCAGTCATTGCCAGGGAGGACTGGGGGCGGGAGCCAAGGTGTTGGAGTATGAAAAACATGGCAAAATGCCCAGCATTGTGAGGAAATATAGTTGCTCTCTTCTGTATAAAAATCTAGGCAATAAGCTATTCATTAAAAAAAAAAAATCCACCCCCATATTTGAATAATAATATTAATAATAAAATTATTAAAAAATAAAAAAATAATTTTTTCCATTCCTAAAGCAAGCAATTGTAATTCTCTAATTCAAAATATCTTTTCTTTCAGGTGCCCTGCAGTTTTGCTAAAGAGTAAAATACCTAAAAATACTAGAATCCTTAAACAAATCATCTCACTTGACCTAAGCATTCTTGCAATTCCTGCAGAAACTGAAACTTAAACATATTAATATATAGAAGTGTGTTTGTGAAAAAACAGGTGTTAGTAATTTTAAACTGGATTGTAACTGGACTGTTTGCTTAAAACTAGTGTTAATTTTATGTATATAAATATATATGTGTGACACACAGACATAAATACTTAAAGTCTGTTCTTCCATGCTTGGTTTTGGATTTGCAATGGCAGAAAACCAATTATTTACTGTGTCTCTTTCTGGAGATTATGCTGTTGGATGTTTACTTAAACCTGAGCACCTGAGCATAAGCCTTGAGTTTGCTAATTTTGCATCTGGCTATTAATTCATACCTGTTGCAGACTTCAGAGAAGGCTGAATACAAACTTTAGAAATTCATCAAGCCCCTCTTTCTCTGAGCCCCGAACTCTAGATTTTTGATAGTTTTTACATAAAGACCTGTCAATGGCTTCATTAAATCAAATAAGCCTCCATGCAGAACTCATCTTTTATTTAGAAACAACTACACTGTTCCTTTATAGGTTGCCCTTCCATGTCCATATTCACTCTTCTATCTGTTCTCTGTTTCTGGCATTTTCCCATTTTACAGTACTATGTTTTACCTCCCTAAGCCACCTCAGGGTATTCCCACAGAAGGAATCCCAAGACAGAGCAGGCTGCTGAAGGTGCCCAGCTCAACATGCTTTGTTCCCTTTTAAAATAATGTAGATGGGGGTAAATGGGGCCTTGAGAACCACAGCTCTGGGGAGAATGAACAGAAATGTCTCTCCTCCTTGTCAGTTTATACATCTCCTATAACAAGGAATGTGTTTCCAGACCCAAAGAAATATACTTTTTCCTTTTTTTTTTCTTTCCCTGCCTCTCCCCTCTCCCCCTTATAACCTTGACTTTACCCTTAGATTTTAAAATAATAGCTATTTAAGATTTGGGAAGAGTCAGCAGCCACCCCGAAATATCCATAAGGATTAAATCCACTAAAAACCTTTCCTCCCAGCGAGGCACAAAGCAGCTGAGTGGAGGCGTTGGTTTGTGTTTCTCTGCAGTGCCGTTCCTTTGCTCTGCCCCCAGTTAAACAGTGATGATAATGCTCCTCACTCAGCTTGTTTGAAGATTAAATTAGCTGCTATTAGTTCAGCTCTTTGAAGATGTACCCAAAGTGGTAAGTGCTAAGTATTATTACATGAATTTTAGTCATTAGACCCTGGAGAAATTTTGTTGCTCTGGATTAGTGTTTGAGCCATGGTGAAGTCTGGTGCACAGGAGCACCCCGGCCCCTGGGTCCCCTCGGCTCAGCACTGCCAAGTGCCACATAGTTTCTGTCCTTAAACAGCAAAAAAAAAGAGTTTCTGTCCTTAAACACAGTCACCTTAAAGGCATTTAAAGGACCAGGCTGCAAACTGACTTTAAAGAGTAATGGTTGGTCTTCACAATTAAGAGAAGCTTTAATTTTCCAAGTGCTATCTCAGAAAATTTCTGTCTCCTTTTAAACAGAACTTTAAAGAAGCAAATCACTTACATGGTTTATTAAGCTGAACTTAAATTTAATTTAAAATAAAAAAACCCAACTGTCATCCTGTCTTTCAAATTTAAAGGAAAATGGACAACTACATTTTCCATTAAATTACTCCAGATTGTAAAGGGTGTAACAGAGGTAAGATTTGGGTCCTTATTCAAGCCCTCTAGTGGTAGCTGTCCTGTTTATTGACATGGGAAATTGCCACATTGCTAAACTATATTATTTGGAATCTTTAACAGGAAATTAGAAGCATCTGCCCTTAGAAGCAGGGAAAGGAAAAAAAGAAATTGTTTGTAGAAAGGTAAGTGTTTCTATACAGAAATAACTGTGATTTAAATGAATAGAGGAGTAGAAATTCTAAATGCCAGATCGAGTAAACAGAAAAGCAGAAAGTGCCACCCTAACAAGTGACAAGGCCTCTCCTCCAGGGACTGACAGGTGGCATGGACTGAAAATGCTTCTGCAAAATCAAAGCTGACCCAGTTCTCCTACAGACTTTGGAGGTCAGAGTGTCTAAAACTCAGGACCTGAGTGCTCTGGTGGCCAGGGAGAAGCTGCCAGTGGATGTGCTGCACTGCCTACACAGGTGAAAAACACCTTTCATCCCTCCAGGCTGCATTGCTGCCACTGCTCTCCAGCCACTATATTGCCATCACAGAGTGCTTCTTAGACTTTCTTTCCTCTGCTAAATTCTCTTTCAGAACAAATTTACAAATGGTACATTCCGAGGCAGCAGAGACAACACAGAAGCATTTCAGTGAAAATATTGCTGAAATTAGGAAAAAAAAAAAGCTTAAGATTAGGAAAAAAATTCACATCATTAAATCAGTATAGGTAGGACCACTGCTATTGTAACACGTATTACATATTGGCTGCCTTTTGCAAAAAGAAACTGTTTAAAAAAATTAATGCTTCATTTAAACCGTTTTTTATAAATGCAAAACAACATTATAGTTTGTTTCTAGAAGCAATTTCAGGATTTTAACAATAAAACTGACCTGTCCAGAGCATGTCAAATAAGCAGCCTGCCTGTCTCAGCCCCTGGGTTAATGGACTATCTGTATATTCTGCACAGGACTGTACCTGAAGCGATTTCACTTGTTAAATGGCTAAATAGTAGCTGATGTGCCTGGCAGAGCATTCAGTGTTTCTCGAGAATAACTCTCCCAGAATTTTCTGGCAGATGAAAGCTTTGCTCTGACAGTTCTGAGTGTTTCTTCAGCATCTCCTCTTAACCATCTAGAGGATTTTCTGGAGTGCTTACATGAATAGAGGTGCTTGTAAGAAGTACTCATTTCAAGAAAGTGTTTTTGGAGTGAAACAAGAATTATAATAGACAGTCAAGAGATCCTTTGGGGAAATGGGGCTGGTAGGAACAGACAGAACATCCTTGCTGAATAAAACATTTTTTCAAGGAATGTCAAAACTAAGCATAACAAGAGATCCCTTCCAGAAGGGGATGGTCTTCACCCTGGATACTTTCCCATTACTTTTCTCATGTTCTGTGAGAGCTCCATAGTGTCTGAATCATTTTTGGACTATCCCAGAAAAGTGTTTAAGACACTTATTTTTATTGCAAGCATTTGATAAAGTAATTTTAAAATAGGCAAAGTAATAGAGTGGCCCGGATTAGTACAGTCCTGAAAATTAGAATAATAAAATGTATGTTGTTTTGCTTGCAGTTATGATATTACACAAAGACAGAGCAAACAAAGAAATATGCATCCCTTGCTAGTATAAGGTTCTCTGAAAGCTATCCTTTGTCAGAAGGATGATCACTAGGTAATGTATAGGCCATGTCCAATAAAAATGTACAATGAACACACTGTGTGGCAGAGTTTAATTTCCTGACTCTTGTGGAACTTAAATCTCAACTTTAATAAGACTGTGCTGTTGCACAAAGGGCACCATGAAGCAGTGTGATGCAGTGGCTACAATGCAAGCTGAGTGCACAAAATTATGTTCTTTTCCTGGATATACCATTGGCTTCCAAAATCATTTTGTACATGTCACCTCTACAGCTCAATTTCCTCCTTGATAAAAATGGGACTAACAATGGTTTCTCACCTTTGACATTCCTGGATGAAAAGCGCTTAGTATTATTAATTCATGAATTTATCAACCTCAAGCAGAGTTGTGACCTTGAAAATGGAGACGAGTTCCAGAGTCTGCAGGGGCTGCTGGGGAGATCATTAGAGCTATTTATTTTACCAGGCAAGCACGTGGCTGTTGCAGCGATGTTGCAGGGCTGAGGAGGAGAGGCAGCATCACACGTCAGATAATGTGGTGGTTTTCATGCCCAGATAGAATTAGGGAAGCACAGCACTGAGCAAAGGTTGGAATAAGCCCATCATTTCCAAGTGGAAGGGCTGCTCCCCTCCTGGGAGATGCAGAACAAAGTTTTGAAAAGCTCTCCATGCTTCAGTCCTATATCTTGTGGATTAGTTACAGCAATCACTCATAACTATTGATCAGCGTGGCAGTACATGGGGACTCACAGTAAAACCTCCTTCTCAGTAAAGATCCCTTGGGAACATTTTTCTTTTTTAAGGTATTAAAATGATCAAGGAAACTGAGGTTGTGTTTTGTAAATCTTTACTAAAGAATGGCAAACTCAAGACAATTCATCATTTGAGTTCCACAAATTCTCTCTAAGAACATTTTTCATATGGAAGTCAGCCTTAGCCCATTGATATTTCATAAGTCTATATAAAAACAGGCCAATAGTTTGCCTTATGAAAATATTCAGAGCTTTATTAACCTGCCTTTTTGCCTTATTGCAAAGAGAATTGGAAAGCCCTGAGTGAGTTAGAGCTGAGGGTTCTGCAGCTTTTCACTCTGCGCTACAATTTCCTCTGTGCTCTTTTAGCCGAGGTTAATGGCGCACCACTGCTGTCACTGGAGTGTGTGTCTGTCCCCTGCTGCACTGAGCCACCAGGAGCAGCTCTTCCAGCCCATCTGTGGCAGCTCCAAGTGCAGGGGAAACACTCTGTGCATAGGCTGGTTCGGTGGATAAGTGGGCTGGCAGAAGAGGCTTTGTGCATTTTAGTAACTGACGAAAAAGGGATGGGAGTGACATTCAGGAAGTGAAACAGAATGAAAATTTTCTCTTCTTGACTAACCCAACGTGTTTGTGCTTGAGTTGCATTTTAGAGGGCTAGAAATTTATCTGGGACAATGAAAACTGCATGCATCTCTCATAAAATGTTTGTTATACCTCAATGTAACCTGTATAACAGATCTTAATACTGATGATACACGTTTTACCAAATAAAATACACCAATGTGCTTCAAAAGCTTTGCTTAGGACTCTCTTTTTGCTGTTGTTTTGTCTTGTTGTTAATGGGGAGTAGTGCTACAGAGCAGTAACTTGTCAAAGATTAGAGAATGCAGAGAAAGGAAAAAAGTGCATCCAAGCAAAATGCTTTTCAGGATTACCCAGACAGGCACTATCAGTGTCTGTATGGGCAAACAGATGTAAGCTCATAACCTTTGGAGCTACAGGTATGTTCTTAAATCTGATGTGCACAGTGTGGGCTTTGTCCAGCAAATAACTAGGTATTACATCATATAAAGTGTATCATGTAATCATACAATGTATAAATATGGCAAATAGAGATTAATACATGACACATTTCCTCTTACAGTCACAGATCATATTCCTGAAACTGGGAAGAAATTTTGGATATCAAGAGAAAGTAATACAGAAAATAATTTCTTTTCTTCTCTAAAATCTCTGAGCCTCCCATACAGATCAGACTGAGATTTCAGCAACTTTCCTCAAAGCAGTACAACAACTACATCCCAACACTTAAATGGAGCAGATACCAGTGGGACTCTCAGCTAAGAACATTCTGCCTCATAGGGAAAATAGTGACCCTATGGATTTTTCAGTTACAATGAAGTTATGACTTTGTGAATCCCAAAATACCCTTGTGCCCTGTCTTAGGCTGCTGTTAAGTATTTATGTTCCATTTTGAGCTACTGACCAGCTCCACATGGAGGTGATCAAGCTTCTCTAGGAGCTAAGGGTTGCCTCAGCTATTTATTTTTTGCTTAGTCTCCTTGACATGAAAGATTTTAGGACACACTGAACAGATAAAGAATTGGAAGTGTGAGACAACATTTTCTTCCGGGGAAGTAAAAGAAGTTGAAGATAGATACAATATTTTTTCCACTTTTTCCAAATCATGCATTTAGTGGCCCTTAAAAAAGAAAAATCTATCCCTTTCCCAGCAAATGAAAGAAGAAAGAAAAGCATGGCAGTTCATAAAACCATGTCAAAACTCTTCCTGATTTTTTTCAAATTTGATTGGCAACATTAGACCAGCTGTAAAGATAGTGTGTGTGCCATAATCTTTAGCCTTTCAGTCCAAACTGACTGTAAAAGACTCACTTTAATTTAAAACGTAAACAAATCTCTATCTTTCCGGTTTTGGAAGATCAATGCAAATGCAACTTAATAACTAATATAGCAATAAAACTTCTGCAAGGAGAAATTTATAGTACATTACTCTTTAGATTCTGTATTTGGACTGGAAATGATTACATGATAATGGAGTAAATGCTTTGCTAAGTGAATACAAACTTAAATACTGTATATATCAAATGTGGACATGCTGAAGAATAAATCTGCACTACAGATTAATTAATTTACGGAAAGAACTTTCTTAAATGAAAGCTTCTGAAATAATAAGTCCAGGGAAGTGAATAGGCCATCATTAAAGGGCAGGAAATAAATTCAATGTGAATCTATTAAATGAGAGACAGCAAAGTTTCCTATTGGAACAGTGAAAAAATAACTACAGCCATCAAAGTTTTCCTCCCCCATGTAGGAATCGACTATTTATGCAGCCTGGAGATGTTTCCAAAGCCATCATTAGTTAAATGATGGGGTTACCTGAACACAGAAGACTGCAGATTCTGTAGAAACATTTATTTCACAAGGAGGAGAGTGCAAGTGAAACACATCCCAAGGTGGTACCGTTCATTCACAATCCACCACTTAAAAGTCCAACTCTGCATCAGATTTAGGCTGCAATGCATCCTTCATCCTTTTGATGACAAGATCTACTTCCAAATGTGGTTCTGCATGTCAGGTCCTTGCATGCAGCTGGACACAAACGGAGATCATCAGAGGTCAAGAGGAAAGGAAATCCTTGCCACATGGTTTGCTCTTAGACAGTACCAGCATTGAACCATGGCCATTTCTATAACTCCAGGTCAGCTGTGACCCTCAGAGTCTTATGGATAGTTCAGGTAAGAAAGCCACAAACAAATTCCTTGTGCTATTTCTTGCCTTTCTTCTCAAAGCACTTCTATGCTAATTGAACTGAAGAAAACAAAAAGAAATATAAAGGTAATTCCCCTTCTTCCATTCCAGTGATCTTCAGTTAAAATTAAACCTGGTTAAACTGCAGCAAATATCTGCTCTGTAGGATTGAAAGAGGGGGAAATAGGCTATTTTAACATGAAAATTGATGGTGGTCCGTGTGTAAATGCCATGGTGTACTGGGGTTGCATGGCAAGGTTTTTAGGTAGTGGGGAGCTACAGGAGTGGCTTTTCTGAGCAGGTGCCAGAAGCTTCCCCTGTGGCCAGCAGTTGCCATGGTTAAGGCCCCATCTGGCGTGTTAAAGGGCGTTATAAAGAGATGGGCCAAGCATTTCAGTGGATTAAACATTGCTTCACTCGGTGTTGCCCAAGGCCTCGTCGGAAAATGGAGCGGTGCCGTTTGCGTCAGCTCGGCTGCGCAACTCCGGGCCAGCCCCTGCTCCTGCCAAGGAGACCTTCGTGACTGATGGCCCTCCACCACAACGAAATGCTCACTTCCACCGATAAGGGTATTGCAGGAAGAAAAACAGCAGGGTGCTTGTTGGCAAATAGTGTTTCCCAATTTGAGGAAACAGCTGGGGAAGACGATTGTCAGACAGGTTTAAGAGCACAGAACAGACAGGAGTAGCAAGAAAGGTAAGGAAACATGACCTCAAATCCACCCAAACCACAGGCCACCCACATTAATTTTCCAATACTTATGGATGAAATAGGAATTAACCCTTCCCAGCTTCTTTCTGTTTCCCTGCCTGCCCTGAAGCTGTGAGCTATGGCTGCAGCTGCTGCCCAGGCTCAGTAAATCCCAGTCAAACCCTCTGCAGCTCTCTTACCCAAACCTTGGGAGAGCTCCCAGAGCACGCCAGTCAAGCTGCAAGGAACAGCCTTGTTCATACCTGGGCACACTGGGAATAGGAGTCCAGGGAATGAAAAGGGGGTAGTGAAATAAAAGCATGAAGATGGAAAAGGGTAAAGAGCAAGAATGTAAAAATTTAGGAATAAAGACAGATAATGGAAAAAAAACCCTCCACCCCAACCAATCAAGAACAGCTTTGGGAAGCTTAGCTTTGAAAGAATATCTTAGTAAGACTGAAAAACTTCAAACCAAAAACTTCAAACCCAAAAAGGGTTCTTATAATCTTGAATTAGTTTTTCAATAGAGAAGGAAAAATCTGAGAAAGCATCCTAATGTCATGCCAGTGCTGGTATACATATGAATTATTGCCACAAACCCTAGAGCAAGAGGTGTGCTGCAATCCCTTTGATAGCACTCACATATTTCTTTCCTGATTTTTTTTGGTAATGGTGAGAAAGCTATCATCCTATGCAATCACAAAACTGAGCTGAACGTGGTAAATAGATGGTCCCTTCAGTTTCAAAACTTCAGCAAAAATTGCTGTTATTTCCCTGTTAATAAATGTCTTGGTTGGGATGTTTGAAAGAAAACCCTTTTACAAAAATCATGTTCTGCACTCATCATTGGTCTCTTTTTCCTCACAGCAGACTTAGGCAAATTGCAGTCAAAAAGAATAATTTGCACTAACTTGTCATGAACCATTTATGGATTCCACCTGAACCGGACTCATTATCAAGTTGGAACAGAGCTATTCTCTAGGTAAATTCATAAATTATATGTGCTTATAGCACACAGGAGAAAGTACCTTCCTTATTTAAAGTTTTTCCCCCCAGTTACTTTTGCTTCTATATTCTTTCTCCCTCTTGATGTACTTCCAAAAGCTAAGTCTTCTGGAAAATAATTTCCAGTGTTGCAACTTGTGTGTATTTGCACTTTTAGAACTGATTCCTGATATTCTGTGCTCAGGTGGGATGAAATGAGTGATAGGGATATTAAGGGCCAGGGATATTGAAGGCTCTTCAAGGTATCCAAGTAATTTTGAAAAATCTGAGGCAACCACAACTGGTTGACAAGGACTTAGCACCCTCGTAGTTCATATTACAGACTCTTTGAAATGATCCTCGAACCCTTTCAAGTCACAAGGTCCCCATTCATTTAAGCTGTGCAGGATCAATCCCACGAGGCTGAAACACATGCCAAAAAACTGTCAGAAGCTAATAGCCAGGACATGTGACAGCAACACTTAATTCCCTGGATGAATATGGGGGTTCACCTGACATGAATAAGAGTTATGACTTCAGAGAAGGCTTTTCTGATAAAATCAGAATATGTATCAACTACAGTCACCGTGACTTTTAGTTTAAGCAACAGACTCCCAGGCACATTTGCATCTTCCCTCAGCTATCCCATGCAATGCCAATACCCTGTTCTTTCCAAATTGATTTTCATAAATTAAGGTGGGGCTAATTTAGCAAACTGTCCATCAGAAAGGCTTTGAAGAGTAAGGAAAATTTTTTCATTAAGTGATTTTTCAAACATGCCTTCATAAAAAATGTCAGAGCAAAAGTATTTTAAAGGGCCATGTTTGTGAAAAAAAACCATTTTTAATGGCACATGGTGGCCAACAGCAACAGTGGCTGAGGCTGGGGCACTGCTGCAGAGCAGAGGCTGCTGCTCTCCTAACGACTGTAAGTATGGTGAACACAGATTTAAGTGAGGAATTTGAGACTATTATTAGCTTTCATCAGTCTCTCCGTGGCTCATTCATGGAATCTGGACAGGTCCCAGAAGCACGGTTTCTCAGCCCTCATTAGGCTCTGCAAAATGAGCCTCCCATACTTGGAAATACCTACTTGGCACGGATTCTCTCCGCTCTCTTCTTTCAGTGGGTGCTTTGCTGCAGTATTCAGGGTTCATATTGGGCCAGATCCTTTTCCAGAGGAAGGGCTGAACCACACTTGCAGCTCGCCTGTAACTGTGAAGGGAAGGCTGCACATGTCATTATTTCTAACAGCTGCACACATAACCCGACTGAAAATGCCTGCATAAAACCAAATTCACATTCAAACACCATGGAAAACTCCAGCAGGACTACCCTTGTCACTGTGTGCCCTCCCTCTCTTGGATACACACACTGCACCAGGCTTGCTCACTTGCAAACACACAGAGTCAGTGACCTGTGAAAATGTTCCTGATCTTTCAAACATGAGCTCTGCTCTGCCAGCCCCTAATCAAACAGAAGGATCATTTATGTAATGAACCATCCACAAAAGGCTTTTATTTAGAACACACAAACACGTGTGTCACTTTCCGCTCATAATACCCAACATACCAGCACAAAAGCAAATTCATGTGGATGAGCTGGCAAAGGAATAGTCTTTTAAGAGGTTAGGCCAACGCTAAATTCACTTGAATTAGCCAGAAGGAGCTACGTTTGGGATGATTAGTCTCCTGAATGAAAAGCTTGGCTGGAGGTCAGCCAGAGATGACTTGTGTGAACAACGTAGCATCCAAAAATAATTGTTTTGTCTGCTAGAAAAACAGAGCCACTGAAGTCAGGAATGCTTTTTGTTTTGAAGAACGGGCAGCAGTAGTGCCAGATGACAGCCTTCTTTTGGTTGGATGCTGGCTTGTTGCCTTCAAGTGTTTCACGGACCTTTAAAGTATTTCCCAATTTTTCTAGCTCTTCACAGTTAATTAATAAATTATTCAGTTTCAGGGAGACATTTGAAATTTATACTTACTAAAATTGCAAGGTATTTTCAATACCAACAGTTCTATTTTACTCTTCATCCTTCTCTGACACAATTTCTGCCACCAATTCCACCACTGTTGCACTTTTTCCTTCAGTTAGACTCATTAAAGTATGGTGGCCTCATAATGGTAACTTCCTTGCCTAAAGCAACAACGAAAAAAGTAAAAAAAACAGATCAGTTAATTGATATTACTGACAGGAACTCTGATCTCTAAAGACTCATATATGAGGTTTTCATGAGGGATGTTTTTCATGTAGCAATTGTTTTAATTCCCTCCAGATTTTAAATGAGTTGGTTACCAAAAATTTGAGAGCTTCATAAGTGGCTGTTGGTGTATTTTTATGTAGATAAAGGACAGAAAAATAAAAACATGATGATGTTAATGGGAGATTCACTTGGCATTGATTACAACCACAACCAAGGTTTAGAGTTCTGCCTCATGGATATCTTACAAAACAAGCAAAGCTTTCCAAATGTTTCATAGAAAATATTCAAAATAAAGCAGTAGTATGTCGTAAGTGTGCAATTTTTTTGTTCTTTTCAAAACCAGTAATAATGTACTCAGCATCTTTAAAAACATATAATTAGGGGTTCTTTTCAGTAGTATTCTATTCAATATTGCAAAAATAAAAATGAATTATGCAAAGTGGACTTGAAAGACTATAAATATTACTGTTAATTCCGGGATGTTCTACTTTTCTGATGGCAAGGATTAAGAGTTGGGAATTTGCTATGTCTCAATGGAAAGTTTGATATTAAACAGTTATCATTAGGCAGCACCAATAAAACCGCTTGCTCTCAACATATTTTCCTTTCCATAAACCAGGGAGCCAGAACTTTTCCATAGAAAAAGGAAGAGGAAATAAATGAATTTCTTATAAAACCACCGAATGTTTTTGGTCAGACCTCAATTATTTTCAAGAGCTTCATGGGGTGGCAGTGGTTCTGTTTCAAATTAGGGAGACGTCCAAGAGGCACACAGCAGATTGGGATGTTCCTCAGAACACAGGGATGCTGCCATCCCAGGCAGATTGTGTTAACTGTGGAAATATAAAACACATGCATAGGTTTCACATGAATATAACCAAGGAATGCAGGTGTTGGTGTTGGATATCTGGACTGCCTTCCAAGACAATGTCTAATTTACCTGTTTCAAAACCACTGACTGGGAAAAGGTTGGCTTGTCCAGCCTCAGTTTCTTCTTGTCCTATGAAACCTAGATTTTATACAGCATGTATAGAATCAGCGACTTCTGAGTGGTTAAACTTGCTGCTACTCCCAGGAAGTTATATTGCTCATTGCTCTGTGATATTGAATAGCTGGACTACTGCTGAACTCATTCATCAATCTACCTTAGATTTTAGTGGGAGGACCCAGCTGTGCTGCCACCAAATTCATGGCACAACTGCCAGTGTTGGACACTGCTGGTTACCAAGGAATACAATGTGCTTTAGCAGATGTCTTTAGAATCATTAGGAGCTTTGTACACATACATTTTTATAATGTATAGCATTAATTTCTTAGCAGTGGTAGACATGAGCCTAAATATTGCCATTCCAAAGCCACAGTAATCAATAATGATGATGAATGAATCACTAACATAGAACTTAATTCAGGAAGTAATGCTTATGGAATTTTCACTGGGAGACTGAATTATTCAAACACACACTGGTACATGGAGAACAATGTGTTTGTACCATTGGCCAAACACTCAGAATTCAGGCTGTCTTTGGTTTTGGCCAAATCAAAAGTTGCTTACAGAATGAACATGATAAAGCCTTTCATGTAAATCTTCTACAGGCAATATAGTCATGGAATGACAGATCACAGAATCATTTAGGTTGGAAGATACTTTAACGATAACGAAGTCCAACCATCAGCCCAACCCTGCCAAGTCCACCACTAAATCAAATCCCTAAGCACCATATCTATAGGTGTTTTAAACACTTCTAGAGATGGTGACTCCACCACTTCCCTGGACAACCTGTTCCAGTGTTTGATAAGCCTTCCTGTGAAGAAATTTTTCCGGATATCCAAACTAAACAACTTCTGGCGCAGCTCGAGGCCATTTCCTCTTGTGCTGTCACTTGTTCCCTGGGAGAAGAGAACGGCCCCACCTGGCTGCACCCTTCTCTCAGGTAGTTGTTAATGATTAGATAAGAGAATTATTAGCTCCCCCCTGAATTTCCTTTTCAGCAGGATAAACACCCCCAGCTCCCTCAGCTGCCCTTGTGCTCGAGAGCCTTCCCCAGCTCCGTTCCCTCCTCTGGACTTACTCCAGCCCTTCAATGTTTCTCTTGCAGTGAAATGCCAAAAACTGAACAAAGTATTCAAGGTGCAGCTTCACCAGTGTTTATTACTGGATTTAATTCCCTTTTTCTCTGAATCTGGTAACAACTTTTAGAACTTTCCTATTGCTATTCCAGTCCTTTGCAGACTGGATTCTGTGTTTTTTCTTGGACAGACTCTAAATAAATTCAACTACTGTAATCCAAAATTTTCTCTTACCTGACCGCATGACACATGACAGGAGAAGGATGGAGGTGCCCCAAAACTGTCATTCTTCCTTGTTCTCCCTGCTTTGTTTCCTCGCCAGTTTTGTAATCCACAATAAAACCCCTATTGAGAACCTTTCTTAGGCAGTTCACAAGCCCACCTCTAAAGTTTGAAGCTCTGGCTCAAATAGCTAATTAAAGATCTTACCTTTTATAGTCTCCTCTACCCTGTAGTTTGCTACCCCTAATCAGTTTTGCCCATTTGAATGCTCCCCCACATCCTCCATTCCAACTAAGCTGGCATTTTGTCAGGCTGGGCAGCTTCTTACCTTCCTTTCAGTTAAACTTGATAATTTGATCACATAGTCAAGATACAATTACTCTGCAGGCAGGAACTGAAATCTTTCTGCAGTTTCTTTTGCCAAAAAAACCCCAGTATTTGAAAAACTTTTTAGAATGGGTGAGCTTTTCCTATAATTTAAAAGTGAAAGGCAAGAAAATATTTAAGAAACAAACAAGCAAGCCTGCTCAAAGAGGAATACAGCTCTAAAATTTGACTGACTGTGAGACTTCTTATTTCCGTTTACTTCCTTTCAGAGAAAGACANGAGAAAATTCTTGTTCTGAACTCATTTTTAGTTCAGACACCATTTCAATTTATTATTCTTATACTTTCATTCAAGCCTGCTCAAAGACGAAAACAGCTCTAAAATTTGACTGTGAGACTTCTTCTTTCCATTTACTTCCTTTCAGAGAAAGACAGTTTCAACCAGAATCATACATCAGAGGAAAAACTGTTAAAGAGATCAGCACAGTTTAGTAGCCAGGTTTAGTTTTTCTTATTTATTTTCAGTGTGAAACAATTTTGATTGAATTTTTTGGAAATGTGAAAGATTAACAACTCCCCTGCTTCTCTAAAATAGCCTCTAGAATCTCAGACAATATGAGATAAAAATTTAGAGCAATTGATTTGCATCATTTCGGCAGAAGAATGTGGCTACTGAGGCATTCACTATCCTTTATTTGCCAGACAAGCACAGAGCTTTTAGACAATTGACTTCATCTATGCAGATTACTGACAAAGGATGTGAAAAGGTCACCCTAAAAGATGTCCCTCCGGGCCATGTGGGCTTGAGTGGTCCTGTCCACAGCTTATTTGCTATAGTCCACTGCTTTTAGGTAGATATGAAAAGAGCTTTGTGCAAAGCTCATATGAAGACATCTCTGCATGACCTTCCTTTACTTTTTTTCAAAGATTCTGGACAGACCTCATCTTTGTGGCAAAGGTCAAATGGGAAACATCTTGAAAAGAGCTACTGAAGCAACAAGGGAATGTGCATCTTTGTGCTCTTCTGCTCTCAGCCATGAAGCTACTGTACCCTATGAGTAAGTTCATGGTTCTTTGTTCCTTTGAGACTATTTATTAAAAAATAAGCCTTTGAAAGCCCTCTTTATTTTCAGTTTGAATCATATAATTAAGGGGAGGAGGTGGAAGCACACTTAAAATATTTTCACTGGAGTCACCTTTGTTCGTTGAGGGGAAGGATCTGTATTTACAAGAGATGAAATACAGGTCTGTGAAACATAATCACAGAGAATGTATTGGTTTTTGAAAACGACAGTTGTACTGAAAAACTTCATCTTGAGTTGCATTTTGTTATAGAAATCTGACAGTTCAGAAGGCTTGATCGCTTGTGAAGCTTTTCATAATACATTTCTATTCTCTTTTAGCATCCAAGACAAATAGAAAAAGAGAAATCATTCCAAGTCTGCCCAGCTTCACAGGTTTTAGTAGAATATTGTATTATTTTTTATAGCTTGAGATCTTACTGATTGCCTTGATATGTCCTCATGTAAATCCTTTTTCAGACCAATCAGTTGTTTTCCTGTTACAAGATCTGTTACAATTTTGCTCTCAATTTCAGAAGAAACCCCCTGAACCCCTTTGAGATAAGCAAGCAATAATATGTCACAAAGAAATTATAGGAAATATACTCTTATTAACACTACCCAGAAAAGGTCAGCTCTGAAAACAAGCAAACAAACAGCTTTTCCATCCTTGGCTTGCCTGGAATGCTGAAGGTAGGGAATGTTGTTGAGCATTCCAGAGGCAGAGGAAAGCTGCTGCCCAGGCTGAGGGCTCCTTGCACAGAGTCCAGCACAGAGGGCTGTGCTCACGGGCCATGAGAAGTGGCTGTGGAACAGACTGAGGTGACAGCTCTGTCCTCCCCTGGCCAAGCACCTCCAGCCTGGTTACCACCAGGGCTTCATTCCAAGGTTTAAATGGAGCCCTGCTGTACCAAGTAGGGAATATATTTAAAAACATCTGTATTAAAGGAGCAGCTTTCTTTGAAATCACAGTTATGTACCTTTCAAACAAATTTTTGGTGTCGCTTGAAGAACAGGCAGCCGTTTGAAAAACAGGGATAGGCCTTTTTGTAATTTGCATAATATACAGTGGTATTTGTGATTTCCATTTTGTAACTCACATGGAGAATATTTACTTGATATAATGTTAAATGTGAGCTCTGCTGAATTTAGCAATTCTAGAAATGTGTCAAGAAAATGCACTCATCTCAAAAATCAGGCTGAAAAACCATGATCTGGATTTTAAGAATCTGCCTGTGCCAATAACTCAAATTCTTTTTCCAATATAAACAGCAGGATGTGCCTATTTAGTATAACATGACCATAATGTTATCTCACAGAAGTCCACAGAACACATGAAACATTTGTCTTACAGTCCCTAGGTGAACACATTATCATTTTCTTCTTGTCACTCAACACTGAGCATGTTAGATAACAACCTATAATAGAATTTAATATAATGGTTTCCCCAGTCAATACTGGGATGAAGATTGAGATTTTTCTAATGGGATCTGAGTAACCAAATCCCCTGGGCAGCATGGATGATCACATCAGCCTTAAAATTCAGTCAAGCAAAAAAATAGTGTCAACATAATTTTAATGTTGGAAAGCAGTTGTTGCCTTCACTACCTTAAAATGAAAATTCTCACATAGAAATGTATATTTAATAGAAGGTTTTTGAGAGAAACATTCTTTCTTCAAGGAGTTTTTTTTAAAAGCAGTATCTTTCCCACTCATCTAATAACACTTCAATATTTTCATCTGCCCTTCTTTGTCTATCTGACTAATAAAAGGAAAATAGCAAAGAAATATAACAAAAAATAATTCTGAAATTAAATAATTATTTTGATTTTTCCTTTTGTCTCAATTAAACGGGAAGAGGAAGGGAGATTTTCTTAGTGGCAGGTTAGAAAGGTGGTTTGCTGGCTGAGTCTGCACCTATCTCACAAAATTTCTGTGCTCATGAAGCAGCACTGAACACCAAGGTAGAGCAAACCTCACAGCTTCACATGAGCCCCACCTGCTTAACCCAAGGCAAGTCCATTGAAAAAATAGTCCCACCAAGGGGGTTTTTTTATGGGAAAAGGAATTGAGCTCTTCTGTTACCATTTGCAGCATGAGTCTGCCCGGGGCTGCACCAACACAGCTCAGTAGCAAATCCAGTGTGCAATTAGCTACCCAAAGATTGCAGATCCAGCCTTTGACTGCAGGCATCCATGGGGAACCAAACATCCTCTCTGCCTCTTTGATCTAGTCCTTAAAAATAAGCAGGTGATGATAGTACAGTCCCACCTATTGTTGCCTTTCCTTATGCAACACTCAGTCACTCTAACAGAATTCAATCTGATAAGCCAACTTTTATCCTCAACTTTTCTGGTTCAATTAACTTGTAATAACTAAAACTCTCAAGGCAGCTGAAAACCAGTCAGGAATGATCTTTCATGTACACTAACATCTGATTCCTGGGAAATGAACTGTAATTATTGAAAATAGCTCTCCAGTTGAATCCATACACTGACAGGAGGCAAATATACATTAAGAAGTTAATTTAAAAGTACCAGGGACACGGAACTATAAGCATAAATTGATTTATGTGAATTTAAATGTCCCTCTGCACATTATAGCTCGCTTTTACTGATATGTGTGTAAAGACATCTTACTCTCAGTATTTTAATAATGCAAAGATGTAATCAAAATTGTGACACTTGAAAATTTTGAATTATTCATATTAGTTATTGTGAAGGTAAGCATCACTCAAAAATTTCTATGAATTTATATTTACTTTTTATGTATATATAGAAACAATTGTGTTTCTATTCTATTATAATTAATAAATACACGCTATAGGATACAAATCTCTACATGTATGTATTTTTGTTGAGACCCACATTTGAGACTGGAAAAATACCAACACCCAGTTGTAAAAAGGGTGTCTTCCAGTAAGATCTTGCAATATAAATAGACAATAAAGACAAGGAATGGGGAAAAAAAAGAAAGCCTTGTTATGAACACTTTATGATCTGAAACACTGAGGGAGTAAAAGATTTTTCCCACCACACTGACAGAAATAAGAATCAAACCAGAGCTCTTAAAATGCAGTCTTGTGCTCTAACCACATGGCCAAAAATGTCTGTAAAATATTAAAGGTTTAGTAGGAAACTATGTTGTGAATTAACATGAAGAGTTGCTAATATAATAATCGAGTTTATTTTGCATATCTGCCTTCTGAACTCCTGAGCATAGCAAAACTCTTCAGGGAGGGGGTGACTATGCCAACAAAAGAGTATGCAAGTGCATTTCAGAGACATCTCAAATCACATGGTTTATTTATTTTTTCCCACTGACCTTCCTGAAGGTAACTTAGTGCTGGGCGTGTTGTAGTTGAATGATTTTCTATGAGAGGGAGAACAAAATAGAATCTGGATTGATGAAAAAATAATTTGCTCGAAGACTGAGCGCCACAGGAAACAAGACTGCCTCTTAGCAATTCGAAAGAGATTTGACTCTGGAGAAGAACAAATAAAAACAAGAGGAGGATTCTGGAGGTGGGAGTAGCCCACAGCTGCCAGTTCTACCACACACGGGGCTAAAACACAAACACACACCGTTGTGACTAACACTGCAAATTAAATGCAGCTGCTGAAACACTTCCTGGCTAATCTTTGGGTATGTTACACTTGACCCACAAATGCTGTTCCAAACTGAGTCACCTCTTAGGGACACCTTACAGATCAGTCCAAGCAAAAAGCACCACTACAAACAGTGATGAGTTGTTCTAAAATGAGAGGATAAGTAAATGGAATCAGCTACTTCCCCCTCTTCTGTGTCACATGCACACACACAAAACCCAAAGCAAAGCCCACGGCTGTAGGTGAGCTCCACATGGCTGTTAAACCATCCATCCTCTGCACACAGGGGCTGGGGCCAAGCCACATCTCTGCAAAGTCCTGTCCAGCCTTCTCCTGACACATCAGCCACTTTGCTCCTCAGGCTTCTCCTGCTTTCGGCTGTATACACCCTGAATTCCCCTCTATGGACTCCAAAACCAGAACAAAATTTTATTAGGATGAAATGGAAAGAAAAATATTGCAGGAAGCCTTAAAAGGCTGGGTGTAACCAAAGTTAAAATAATCTTTTCTTCAGTTTAATTACTGTGCTGGTAGAATGCATTACTGTGTCTTGTGAGTACAGTGCTGGGAGTATGAAAAAAGCTCCCAAAACTACACAATAGAAGTGCAGCAGAAGGAGGAATAGAAACCAGATGCTGAAAAAAGGTACAAGTAAGAGTATAATTTGTGGCACCATACAGTTATCTTCCACAGCCTCAAGCCTCACGTGCCTCACCAGGTCAGTGTAATATGATTGTCGCCTATAAAATCACAGTAATCTTGGTTTTATACATATCTCATTCCTCCAGGTTGCAGCTCTTTTCAGCCAAAATAACTTCTTTCACAGCATACCACAACAGAGATCGACTCCTCCTACATGCATCCCTACATTCCCAGTTATTTTATGTTCAGTTTAATTTACAGACGTCTTGGAACATAATAACACTAAAAACCTGCTGGTTTTTAGTGTTTGTAGCATGTGTTTGTCTGTCTGACACTGTACAAACAATTTAATCTTAAAGGACCATATTTTCCCCCGCCTTTTAATCAGGGGCTGAAGGGGTTTCAACTCCTCTTTACTCCCACTTTCTCACACCAGAATCCCAGTCCTGTAAGTTGCCCACAAATTGCTGCTTTTAGAGAGCAAAAAGGATCATCCTCTAACAATAAATTAATCTGAGTAACATCTTAAAGCCTGTATGTTGGGAAATATTTTAGCAATAGTTTTAAAGCATTCCTCAGCTCATTATGTTCCTCAGGAAAGCCTCCTGTCCTACAAATGAGAGGGGCTTAGAGTGGGGATAGGTTTAATGTTAGACCCTGCTTTTAGTGATTGACTGAAAGATTTGGTTTTGAAATAATTTTGGGCAATTTAAGCAGAACTCATCACAGAACTAGATGTGTTTCTGAGGAGTCCAGAAGTAGTATTCATAAACCATTGCAGGACACAATTCTGCAAAAGGGGTTGATGGGCCACCAAGGCTTACAATGAGCAAGAAAAGAAACAAATCTGGTTTGGTCTTCAAGCTCAGCAAATAATTAAACCATCAGAGTTAAGAAAAGTAGTAGCTATAATTAATTTCTAATATAAATCTGTCTCAATCTTCTTTCTTCAAAAGCAGGCTGAAAATACATACAGATATTTGCCAATCAACACATAACTTATCCTTATATGTCCTACACATTTTCACAATTAACTAAAATTTCTAATCCCAGCATACAGTGCTAAAGAATGCATACAGCATACTTTAATCAAAGCCTAAAGCGGGCTGATAATTGTCCTTAATTTTTAGAGGCAGTCTTAAGACATTTAATAAAACCTCTTACTCTTTCCTTCAGCAGTAACCACAGCTTAATAGCAAAATTAAACTTGTCACAGAAGCACTGATGGATTTAACACATTAACTTCATTTGCATGTAAACTCACTCCAGTTGAAGAAACAATGGGATTTGACATTAATATAACACCAATTCTCTCCAAAACTTTCTCCTTGTCTTTCACAAAAACAACAGATTTTGCCACTTTTCTGTCTATCCTCTTCTTCCAGATCAGCTCTAGTCCTAGCACAAAACTCTGTGATTTCCAATATAAAAGTTCACCTTCTATTCTTACTACTCGTATTTTTTGCCTCACACGGTCTTTTGATGAATTACTGTACTTTAACTTCCTCACTTCTCTTTTTCTCCAGTCTCTTGTGATTATACCTCTCAAAAGCCTTTTGAAATGTAAACAAGTTATAGAGTCAGAATACTTTCCTTGTCCACTGCTGCATGGATTTCTTCCACCTCTGCTAATAATAGTGCAGCATGATGTTCTTTAGCTGAACCTGTGGTAATACATCAAGTTTAAGGACATGATTTTGAAAAATCTCAATTCATAAACAAGGTAGGTTTTGTTTATATAGGAGACATGCACTAAACGGGCTTTAATTTCTGTATTTGATAGAAAGTTCATTAAAATATAGAAATTTAAACCTCCGAAACAGATGGAATATCTGCTTACTGTCACTCATAGGGATATAGGTATCTGCATATAGAAGAGTATCACATTTTATTCAGCCATGGTTCCTCCTGCAATATGAGAATTTATTACAGGGAAATATATGCTCTCAGACTGACCATCAATCTTTAACCACTGTCATAAGTTACTGCTTCTTCTTTGGTAGAAGAAAGGAAAGTTGCTCTTGGCATTTGTTCTTAATTCTTGTTTTATGGAGGTCCAGTATCCAAAAATGCAGACTTTTCTTCTTCCTCCTTTGATTATAGGGTAAACTCTATTACATCCATATTTGCATCTTGTCCCCTAGCCCGTATCAAATGTTACAGTTTAAATACATCTCTGACAGAGATCTGGTCTCTCAGCCCTCTAAAGTGAATTATTAGTCAACTATTCTTTTGTGGAAGGAGACACTTCTTGCTATTTGACATCTGGCAGTCATTTAAAGCACTAGCAACTCCTCATTCAGAACAGTACACATATCTGATTTGCTTTCAATATTTTCTTGGTCTAAATGCCACCCTATTGCTTTTCTTGGCAAAAAAAAAAATTAAAAGTTCTGTTGGGTGGAGCTAGATTTCCTCTGCTAGATTTTCACTATACTTCATACCATAACAGATCCTTTAGAGCTATCTAATGTGCAAAATCTGTTGTTTATACAGATCTGCAGCTGGCTTTGTCCCAGTTGCTTGAGAGTGATATCTAAACATAAAATAATCTCTGTATAAACTGTGGGTTTGTAAAATATGTAAGCGTTCTGTGTTTGTTCAGCCCAGGTCGCTTGCTGAAAATGAAGGTTATGCCTGGGTGATAACCATCAGATGTCAGTTCAGAAGGGAACCCAAATTTTTCCAAAATTTAATTGTGCTCAAGTCACAAGGACGTGAGATGGGAACAGAATTTTAAAGCATGCCATCAGCACATGCAAAAACTTACCCACAGTTAACTGCACTTCCTTGAATTCTGTGAAGTTAAGTAAAGTAAACAACTTTTAAAGACATACCTAATTATGAGATTGCACCCTTGGAATCATTAGAGCTGCAATCAGGAACAATGCCTCTTTTCTGCTCCCACAGAGCGATGATCCTACTTTAATGATCCCGCTCCAATAATTAACTGCTGCTGAAGGGTAACACAAGGTAAGGTTAGAACAGTTTTCAAAAAGCTGAGGCAATGAAATACATGGCTCTTGGACAACACAACTTACCACATTAAGGGTCCTGTCTTGCAAAAAGTAAGTAAAGCTGTAGTTATTTCAGTAATGGTACAAGGTAATCTCACTTATCAGCTATAAAGTCCCACTCTGACTTTGCATTTGGGGTTTGAGGAGTCAATTTTAGGATGGCAGAAACATTATTTACATAAAGGTTTAAAAAAAAGCATATTTTTACATTAGAAGATAACTGTGAAAATTAAGCAAAATATTACTTAGTAAAAATGACAGATATGATCTGGTTTTCATGCCTGCTCTATAGGAAAACCAACCAGAAAGGTCAGTAGGTATTTTTGGCAAAATTATTGTAGGTTTTTCAATGCTTTTAATTTGATATAACTAAATATATCACCCTTACTTCAACTACGTAGATTATCGCTTACTAGAGCACACTCCCTGCTGTTAGTAGAGCTCACTGATCAAAAATAGCACATAGAGTTTGGCAAAATTAATCCTTTCCTTTGTGATTCCTCCCCATAATCTTCTGCAAGCTCCAGAGACCAGAACCTCCTCTTATGTAGATGCCACTGTATAAAATGCAGGGGCCCATTTCCTTGGGACACCCCATAACTGAACATGTCAGCACAGCACCCTGCAGTGGGATAACTCCCTGTGCTGAGCTCTGATCTGGAATTTGTCCTTCTTCCCTGGGACTGGGACCTTCTCCTCAAAGCCCTTCCCTCTGAAGCCCTCAGCTGCCATGGGGTGTGTCCACTGCAGCAATGGAAATGTCGGGTGGCATTGGGTCAGCAGCATGATCTTGTGGAAGTTTAACATATACTCCTAAATTCATTCAAATAATAGACCCCGAGATTCCTTGAAATTTATCATCCTTTGAATCTTCAAATATTCTTTCTTCTTGCCTAGTTGAATACTAAAAAGATCAGAGCATAGCTGTCCTAATAGAGAACTTTAACTTAGTTTGTGCCAATCTTCTCTTCCAAGTTCCACCACTACAATCCTCTTAGTGTCCTTTCTGAACTTAAATCCTTGTACATTAAATTATTGCAAAATACTCTGTGTAATCATTTGGAATACAGGCGATTTAACCAAAACCTCAGGCCGTGGTGGCTCAGAAGTGCCCGGGTTCAGGTGTGTGGGTGTTCAGGGGCTGTTTTCCCTGTGTGCCAGAGCTGGAAGCAGGGCAGAGGTGTTCTCTCCACAGCGAGTGTGGCCTGGGAAATGTGCTGCTAAACCTCTGCAGCTGCACTCTTCTTCTAGCCAGCCCTTCTCCTGGCTCTAGAAAGTTCTGTGGCAAGGCAGAGCACTTGCATGTCTTTCTACAGCAATAATAAATGTTATTTGTTGCCTTTACTATCAAAACTTTCTTCCCAGACTGTGCTTTTTAACTCTCCAAACAGATACCCACAGGGTACAATGGGCTCATTCCAACAGTTCACCTGCATCCATATTAGCAAACCTTTGGGATAAGATATTGATCTCTCTTCCATCTATGTTCTCCCTACCTGCTGGAGTGATTTGCTCTTGAGGGAAAAGGAAGCTGAAGTGACCCAATTTTTGTTTCCATTTCCCAGTTAGGTTCAGAGTCAAGGTTACTTGAGTGACAATAACTATAATTTTTACGGTGTCATAAGCTTAACTATTTTTGGGGGTTTCTCCTGAAAGGTACTCAAGTTTGCTTTTATAGGATTTGAAATACTACAGCATTTCTCTAAGGATTCATACAGGGAGTCGAAAAGGCTGAGGCAATCAATACATGGTCTCAAAAGAAACAAAGGAGGGGAAGAATATATCTCCATTAGTCTAGGGAATTTTGGGATGAGCTAGATTGTTTCTTAGCGAAGAAAGTCAAGATTACAGTTGAGTTCCCTCTTAGGGAATTTCTAATATTCTCAGGTGGCTGTGATTAATTCTGAGTTTTCAGTTCATCTCCTCAGCCAGCAGCTGGCACAATTTCAAACAACAGAACAACAACTCTCAAACAAAAACACAAGATTGACCATGATAATCAACACATTGCAAATATAATTAGAGTTCAGTGCTTGGATCAGAGAGGGAGCAGCATCCTGACATGGCAGACGTGCCTGTTGGGACAGCTGCTGCACCTGACAGCCTGTCCTCTGCCAGCCTGTCCTTTGCCAGCCCCTGCCTGCCTCTCCTCCCCACAGCCCCGAGCCCGATGCCTCGGCTGCCCTTGGAGCTGGGATGTGTTGAGAGGCGGCCAGGCCATCTGCAGCAGTTCTGCAGGCTGCCTTTGCACAAGTGCTCAGCCCTCACAATGCACTCCTGATTTTCCAGAGGCTCTGGCACCTATTCAGCCATCTTACTGCAGCCTACCAACATTTTCAGAAGTGCTTGGCCATGAGCAGTTCCTGTTGACACGAAGCGGGTCTGTGTGCTTATCTACAGCTGTCACCTCTTCTGCAGGTCCTTCAAGCACCTCCTTTCCTGGTGCCTGTGTCAGCACAATGACCTCTGCCATTGTCAGGCACGTCTCTAGGATGTGAGGTCCCACAGAGGGAGCAATGACAGTCCCAGCAGCTGGTGGGCTCTGCTGTGCCTTGCTGGGGTTCTGCCAGCACATGGCACAGCCCCAGCTGCAGAGCAGCCCCACGGATGTCTCACAGAGTCCTGGTGGTGTGGGTGGAAGGTTCCAGCACTCTCCTCCCAGGGCTCTGAAATGAGGGAGCAGGATCTCAGGATAGGAGGAGGGGAAAGAATGCGAGGTTGAATTCTTTTGTGTGAATCACAGGCTCGGCGTTTCACGTGTACATGTGGGTCTGGGAGCAGCAGGGACAGCATCACTTAAACACTGGCTGCCTCTAACCACTTGCACCTT
Source organism: Daphoenositta chrysoptera (assembly GCA_013397915.1). Lineage (NCBI taxonomy): Eukaryota > Metazoa > Chordata > Aves > Passeriformes > Daphoenositta > Daphoenositta chrysoptera. The sequence continues at coordinate 1,477,175 of VZRO01006943.1, forward strand.
AGCTCTTCATAGGAAGACTTGAAGGCGTTTTGGAAATGGTTGTTAACCTTGAGGTGAGGTTCACAACAAATTGTCCCCATTTCTCCCCTCTTTGAAATGCCCCATGCAGATTTTCCTCAAGCCTGTACCATGCATGTAGCACACAGGACTCTCTCTCCCCAGATTTCTGAACATTGCTCAGATAAAGGCAGCTGCTCCAGAAACTAATCTGGATGGAAATATTCCTGATTTGTAAACATTTTCCCTCTATTTGTTAGGAGTGAGATTGCCACCTACCTAAACAGAAGCACGAGGAAGTAAAGCCAAATTCCCTACTCCTCATAGGTAGATGGGCATAGGTCACTAACTTATTGTTCAGAGAAAACATTTTCCTTACACATGTTTCTCTCATATTATTCACAAAAATGAACCTCATTCCCTTCAAACTGCAATTAGCATTGGTTTGATACTGCAGCTATAATGATGATTTGCTTTTATGGCTTTCCACCATGCACTGTAGCTTGGAAAATACCATTCTAACTCATAAGAAACAGAGAGATCCATACATGGATCCACTCTGAAAAGCAGACCAGGAAAGGGTGGATATGCAGGTAAATCTATTGTAACATCCCACTACAATAACTGAGCCAGGCTGCAGGACACATTTCTGCTGAGGAGCGACATAAACAGCAACAGATCATCTGCAGAGTCATCTGAAAAAATTTAAACCAATTTTTCCTTCTAAAAAGGCATTTATTTGCCTTTATCTTTGCATTTTCAAAGGTTTTCCTTTTGTAGAATGAGTAAAAGGAACCTTTTTAAAATGATTAATCTGACAGTGTCATTTTTAACTTTCACAACATCCCATGCTGTTATGACAAACAGTGCACAGTTCAAAAGAAAGGAATGTTTCTATCAAAGTATTCCACACACAAAGAATACAGAGCCCAGCATGGAATAACTAATGGCCCAGACTACAGCAGTAGTATTTTTTAAAAGTTCTATAACCTGAGAAGCATTCAGTTTATCAAGCTGTGACCCAAACCTTTTCTATGCATACAGTGTGCCTCTGTCTGACTTAATACTTGACTTTTTTCTAGGCACATCACATAGCAACACAGAAGTGGGGTTTTTTTAAGGGCTCCCCATTCAGCACCATCAAAATATGACTTCAGAAATGCCTTTACATGTAGCATGTATTTGCTGATTGTTCAAATGGGCTACTAATAAAGGGTGCAGATTGAAAAGCAATTATATAGGATGGTCCTTTCAGGATGGTCTGCTTGAAAATAGTCATCAGTTTGAAGGGAACTTTGAGGGGTAGGTATCTTTCAGTGTGGATTATAAAGGTTAGCAAGCAGGAGCCTGAGTAACAGAGGGAGGCTCTTCATGCAAGAAATTGCTGGGGCAGGTCATGTTCTGTCCAGGGACCAGGAAGGTCCCCAACATCTGAGGTTGTCCTGCCGAAATCAGCTCTGAAAATTCAATTTATTTCAGTAGGAACATAATGTAATTTTGTTGTGTAAAGCCTCAGAGATTGACAACTATTCCTTGATTTCGTGCTTAAGTTTATTTTCAGACCACATGGACAGTAGGTCAAATGCTAGAACTCCACACCTGGCTCTGGTACCACACTCCTGATGTGCTCAGCTATGTTTAGCTGAAGAAAAAGGAAGCAATGGTCACCACTACGAACCACCAAACAGGCAGATGCTCTTCCTTGAAATATCTCCATTCTTTTTCTCATGCCATGCTCACTTTCTATCTGTGCAGTTCTAAAGGTTTATTCAAATCCCACTGAAATCAGTCAATTCTACTTCATCTCAGGGCCTATTTCTACTCTGACTAGCAGCACTTCAGTAGAAAAAATGAGAGAGTCACAGCACTACAAGATGTGTCAAATGAAGTTCTATATTTTTAGCTATTCAATCATAGTATCTTTTCAGCATTAAAAAGAGCAAAAGGAGTAGTAAAGTTTTGCAAATGCTAATATAAGAAAAAGGGGACTTAAAGAAAATGGGTTTAGTTATAGTTTATGAAAACATATTATGTTTTATTATTCTTTACTTGTTTTTATAACCATTTCCACAAAAACAGAATCAGGAAATGAAGCTATGGATTCCAAAAGAGAAAGTAGCAAATAGACTCAAGCTGCAGATAATTTCTTCCCTGCATTATTTTTCCTCACTTCCCCTCTCCCAGACAGCCAATTTTTTTTCCACTGGAAACCATTCCAATGTAGGTCAAAGAGATCACGGACTACTGCACTATGACTTACAAAAAGAAGGAAATGTTCATTGCTTTGTTAACATGCTATTGCCAGAAATACATTTCCACTACAGAATTAAATCAAGAATTATCAGAACTGCTGTCTTATTGTCCTGGTGCTCAGGCAGGGAGTGGTTTAACTGGGAATAACTCCTTTTAATGAAAGCTGCAGCGGTGCCCTACCAGCACCTCACTCCAGACCTGCAGCAACACTGCGCTACTAGAAAGTATTTCATGAGTTTTTATAAGGGTAAAAATACTCCCTTGCCTGTGATTTTAAAGACAATGACATTTCAGACAAAATGAGTGAATATAAGGCTGACTGATGACTTCTAGGAACTTACAGAGTCTGGGGAAAATAAGCGAGCTCAGGTGACCTTCGGGTGCAAGGAGGTACCGAAGAGGTGCACAGGACAGACATTTTACATCGCTGAACACCACAAGGGGCTACCTGCTCTTGCCACATGTTCCAGGCAAAGCCACAGAGCGATTTTGAGCCAGAAACTCCTCCCCACATTGGCCTACCAGTGTCTGTAGTTGCCCTTCCCTGGATTCAATGTACCCTCTATTCTTTCCGGTACAGGAACTAAATCAAATTTACTCCTGTGCCAGCACATGAAAGGATGTGCATTTCTTTCACAAGTAGAGAAGCCTTGGAAAGGAAGGCTGGATATTCAGGATCCTGGAAGCACTCCAGAAGGGGGACATCTCCTGAGGCTAATGCAATCATGATTCCATTTTGGCTGGCTGTGTGAAGAGAAGGGATCATCTAACTCCGAGGAACACCAGGCAAAGGTTACAGTCCTAAGTCTGTACAGCACTGGGGCAGTCAGACACTGATTTTTTTAGTCAATGAATTTGTGTAGGAGTAGTTAGAAAGGAGGGATAGTCCCGACACTGAAGAATCTGCAGTCAGGGCAAGGGTTGGGAGTTCAAAGACACAGTCTCAGGCTCTGGCACAGGGAGAGGCTGCTTGGGGACATACCTCTGCATGTCTGCAGAGCAGCTTGCTGAATCAAAGCTGAGGTAGTTTATTTCATGGATTATACATGTATTTAATTAAATTTCTAGATAAATATTTGTAGCAATACATTTTTGAAGTACTGCAAAGTTACATTGTATTAAACATTTATTGCAATCTTATGAAATATTCCTTGTGTTAAATATTTACTGTTATTTTCAAGATATTGGAACTGAGCTTATTATAAACATGGCACAAATGCAAAGCCATCTTTCTCAGAGCAATATACTTCCTGAGCTGCTTTTAGACTTATTTCCTGATGGATATTTGCCATTAATGTACTATGACTTTTTCCTTTATGAAAAAAGGCTCTAGCTCAAGCTAAGAGAAAGTTGTAATTTAAAAGATAGTTTCCACTGCGCTCAGCATTCTCACAATAATAATAGTTTGTCCTTTTTCTTACTGCAGCTACTGTATTAAATATTTATGTTGATGTTTATTTTGTAAACAAAGAAACTGAATTAGGCTAACACAGGAAGAGCCTATGATATGTTTTAATATCTATATTTGTTTTATGCCTATTTGCTGTGGCCTTTTATGCAATTGATTCAAAGGATGGTGTTAAATAATAAGTAGCATTTTTAAAATTACATGAAATTATTTTTGTTTATTTGCTGAAGAAGACAAATTTTTTAAAAAATAAAAATTAGAACTACAAACTGCATGGTCCCTATGCAGTTTTATATGCAGTAAAGGTAGTGAAATAACAAGTAAGTGTTTGGCTTTCTTGAAGACAGCATGATTGTCACAGTGTCCTTTGGAATTTGACCTAAAAGCCTCAACACTTTAAGACTAGAGAAAGCAAAAGGCTTTTGGTCTTACATTATTTGTGAGATTTTCTTCCTGATCAATAATAGAACAGTCCAGCCCACTTGAAGGTGCTGTGTGTAGGACAACCACACACATTTATTTAGTTCATTATGTTTCCCATGTTATCTTGGGATTTCTAGAAAGTTTGTTTCCTGTGTAACTCTCCTGCTGCTTGCAACTGCACAAAATATTGTGTTCTGGCTGGGAAGCAGCTGGGCTGTGTGCTGGAGGGGGTATTAGGGAAGAGGACTCACCTGACCAGACCTACAGCCCTGGGGTTTGCACACATCAGTTTCTTTGGCATCTTTTGCAGAGCAGGGTCTTACCCTGACAGGGGTGACTGCTCTGCATCCCTGTGACATTGGTGTTCACACAGCCACCACTTCACAGGGCCCTCTGAAATGTCTGGCCATTCTTAATCCACACTGCACTTAGAAGGTGTCTTGCTGCCAGTTTTCTCGGTCATCCCTTCAGTGCAGGTCGAAAGGTTGGATTTTTTTTTCCTTATTATCTGAGGAATCTGACACTAAAAAGGCAAAGGAAATAAAAAATCAACCAAGAAACGCAATAAGGACAAACTGAGGAGCTGAAACATTTATTATTCTTCAGATAAGGTCGATAAAGACTATCAATGCACCAACTGTTATCAGAGAAAAGGTGCTTGCGTTTTCCTGTCTAGTTAAAGCTGTCAGAGCTCAGGACATAATGCACATTCCCCAAGCTCAGTTATCAACACAGCTCAGATAGACTTGTATATTTTTATGTTCCCACTTTAGCATGATAGTGGTCTTTTGCTGTAAATTCTTTAGGTTTTACACACGTCTATTGGAAGTGTCAAACATTAGTTTAATGTTCTTAGATCTGTGTTCCTTCTCTTTTCAATCTGATGCTCAGTGAAGTAGCGAAGCAGCTGCAGTTACATGTTACTCCAAAGCTGACTTGAAAGAGGAAAATTAAACTTTAAAAATGTAGCAAACCTGGGATGAAATAAATTACTCTAGAATTAGCATACACCATTTTTCAAGGTCTGAGATAAAGACAGTCTTTGCGTACAACGTACGTTACCTGTATACCTACAAAACTTCTAACATAAATGCTTTCAAAAACAAGAGCAAAATTTTTATTCAGTGAGCAGTAAGAGATGTGAAATGTTTCTTTTAAGGGAATTAGAACAATGTTTGCCTGAAAATCCTGCACATCTAGAGAAGCAGTCTCGAAATTTTTAAATGTCTTTTCGTACAAAATTCAGGTAATTTAAAAGGGAATTTCAATGAATGTTCTCAAAATTATTGTGTGCCATACATATGCACATTCAACTCTATGTGTGGTTTCTCATTAATTCATAATTAATTATCCCTCATTGTAAAATATTGTTTAAATTCCCCAAGCACTTGTTGATGGCAATTGGTTCATCCTGCTCAGTGTTGTCTTTGATGCCATTTTGCTGAATTCCACTAAACTAAACAAAAAGCCCATTTTCCTTGTCAATATAGAAATCAATCATGAGGGCTTCATGCACCATCCAGTGAGAGAGAATCATAATCTTCTAAAATAAGAATAATGGATTGAGTTTTATGGTGCTTTGTATGCTTTTGATCCCCAGCTAATCATTGGGAAGACCCAAAGTCCTACTTCTACCTTCAAGCATGCTTTTGCTTGTGTCCCAATTTGCCAAAGAAATGCCTTTTCTTTTCAAAAGAACCTTTAGGCTAAACCAGAAATCTGTCCAACAGGAGTTAGCAGACACCACTAGCTCTGTAAAAAACAAGAGGACAGGGGATTTTCCTCAGCTAAATGAAAGTTACAGAAAGATTTATAAACAAAAATCATAGGCATTGTGTAGGTAAGGCATAGCACATTGGCAAGCTGCTGAATTTTTATTTGTACAATGTTTTATAGACCAGACTAAAATAAGAACCATTCATTTCCATTGACTATCAAACAAGACTTTTTTTAGCAAGCTGTAATCTTTAGTCATTCAAAAATATCCATTGCTTCTGAAGCAAAGCCAGTTTTATTACGGAAAAAAAGTGCCAGCTTAGCTCTTGAATGTACCTCTTAGATTTCAATAATATCCTTTTGTTAAAAAAGGTCCCCTTCCTGGTTCTATAGCTTTCATTCACGCAGGAGTGAAATGAGCACGATGAACAGGTTTATCATGTTGAATTATTCAGATAGCTCAAGGTCTGATCAGAAAAACAGACATTGCTGAAACTACCATGAACTGGACTATAAACAAGGAATCCTGAGCCCGCTCTAAGTTCAATACACTCCAGGAACATTAGGAAAAAAAGAAAAAAAATATGAGCTTAGATTTGGAACTGGTCTCTGTCCACTGATCAAGGAACTCTGGGTAATTCCTCACTATTTTAAAGTTCAACAACAGCCTCACTGACTAGCCTGACATGTTACAAGCAGTATCAGTAATTTGCTTTAGTTACACTTTATTCTCATCATCTTCACATAAAACAGCCCAAGACCACCCACAAACACTTCAATGTATATAATGCATGAATGTTAAAGCAATCCATGGTCTAAATTGAAATATCAGCCTGTGATCCCAATCTTTACGCATGAATTCCATTGACAGACAAGTTTGGGGTTGTTTTAGTATTTTGTTATCCATGTAAAACCACAAAGTTCCCACATGTCCTCATTATTTGCCTACATATTATTGAAATATAAATTTCATACTACATATTTCAATCAAAATGTAACTCGTGAGCTAAAAAATATGCAATGTGTTGGTGATGTTCTTACCTTGCAGAGCACACAGTTCAGAACTTTCCCAGTCCTGGGGACACACACTCAGCCTTCAGAGAACCAAAGGGCAGGGGCTTGGATCTTTTTTCTAATCTGACACAAACTTGAGAAAACAGGGCACTGATGTAACTGACTCCACTGGGAGTGATGGGATCCTGGGGGACTTGGGACCTAAAAAAAGATATGGAAGCACCAAACTTCAGACTAACTTGTCTTTATGACAAATCTAAGTCCTTGCACTTTTGACTACAAAAGTCTGAAGTCATGGCTTTATACCATCAAATATTTAACCCTTAACTTTTTTTTTTTTTTGTCTTGATGCATAAAAAGACAGAATTTTTGGTAGTTCTGCTTTCCTGGATGCATTGCCACAATTATTAAAGTCACTTATGAATCTTCTATAGGTTAAGCCTTGGACAAGGATCCTTCTAGCCTGAACGGAGGAAGTTTCTCAGTAGAGAGAAGACACAGCCCCTCCTCATTCAGCCCATTATCCAGACATAGGAAATAAAGTAGCAAGCTAAATAAAATGGAAATGCTGTAAAATGTTTTCAAAATGATTCCTGAAATATATTTAAAGATAAAAGGGGTCATACTTTGTCCTGCTGTATTCAGAACTTATCAATGATGAACGAGATGGCAGGATTTATGCAGATAAGTATTTTTACTTGTATTTGTTTTAAACTTTACATATTTAATTCTCCTTCTGGCTCATTCTACAGTGAATTGCAGAAGGAAAAGTCGACTCCACTGATAAATTGCATAAGATACAATGAAGAGTATTCACTCCAAAAATGCTAATAGAGAAACCACCATGTTCCAAACACTTCTGTAACTAAGCCTCAAGGAAACAGCTCTTACAGAACAATGTTGTTATTCAAGATCAGACTCGGCATCAGAAACATTGGCAGTCAGGCAGTTCCTGCAGTGCTGATGTGCTGATAAAGTCATTCTTGCATTTGCCTGGGCCAGGGCCCTAAAATAACATCACTGGCACTCAGAGGTAAACTCATGACTGTGAAGGTAAAAGATAACGCTGTACCTACTATATCACAATTCTCAACACAAATCACTTTATGTACTCAAAGTACAGCTTCCCCATAAAGGAGCCAACAGGCAGAGCACTGCTCTGGATTCACTTTTTGCTTCCCAGTGGATCCCAAATAAGTCTGACACACTCCTATTGTCTTTCTCCTGACCTTAGCCATGAATCCTGTCTCTTTCCTGCAAAAGCACGAGGAAATAATATACTGCCAGGTAGCTTTGCCTGATCCTAACAATGCTTTAGAAATAAATTTGTTCATCCACTCTAGACAGCATATACTACTGGCAGCCTTACAATGGCTTGTGATATGAAAAACACAATCATGAGAAACACAGCAAAGAGTGAAATTATATTAGCTTGAACAATGTTTTACATAATCCTCAACTGCCTGATCTGACATATTGGGTTCATTTTAGACTCTGATTTTCAGAAAATACCAGATGTAGCCTTTCCCCCCAAACTAATGGCTGATATCACTCTTTTGAGATCCATCAAAATTCACCATGCACAAGTCACTTCAGAACTGAGATACCAGTACTAGTGTGAAAACTCTGGTGCTCCTTTTCTGAAAATAAGTAGAATAAGGCACACAAAAGAAAACAGCTTAAGAGAGCTAATTAATGCAGAAAATTAAGGCAGTTCAGTAGTCCTGGTATTTTCCAATAAAGCCCTTGATCTGATAGTGATGAGATACTAAGTATGCCTTGGTTTTTCAGTTCAGAGTACCAGAGCTGGCTAAGAAATGCTGTGATGCTGTCTAGAGAGTCTTTCCAGAAGCTGACTGGAAAACCAACCTCTCAAAATATTTAGAAGGAAGACAACTGCTACAAATACTTCGCAAGTTTTCTTTCTTAGCTGAGTAATGTCTAAAAGAAATATATGCCATACACATAAAAATAAAATCAGAAACAGAAAATAAAGGTGAAGAGTAGGATAAAGAATTTCCTACAACTTTCTGTCAAGCTGCTTTACTCTGCTTTTCCTGTAGTACTCAGTCAATGGCTCTACATCCTGAAATATGGCACTTTTCAGAACACTAACTTAAAATTATAATTGTAATTAAAATACATTATCTCAGTAAAATGAGATTTCTTATGTTTTGCATAAATTATGTCCTGAAATAACCAGTAAGTTAAAAAGAAAATTCTCTTCACTCTCTGTCCAAAAAAATGTTCTTTTTTGTTAGCACAGCTCAAGAGAGATAACTGTGCACTTGAGTGAGCATTTAATATCAGGAAAGTTTTTAAAGTTTTCTATTGCAGAGAAGAGATTGCTCAGAAAGTTTCATCATTGCAAAGATGCATAACTACACAAATTACTTGCCAGCAATAATAAAAGGGGGAAATGTTGGGTGAAATTGAACGAGATAGAGCAACAGAGGGGAAAAGGAAGATGCTGGAAGATAAAGTGTTTAAAGAGCCTGCTTACTGCACAGAGGGCTGCAGGGCCAACCCCTGCAATAGTGGCAGCAGCACAACAAAATCCTGCATGTGCAGAAGTGTGGGGGAAAGGCTGCACTCTACCTGTCCACTGGAGCCCGGGCTCAGCCAGAAATATCCGCCTTGATTCCAAACTTTTTAACATCCAAAGCAAAGAGAAAAGATCATCTTGGACAGGAGCCCAGGCTCAGCCAGAACTATCCACCTTGACTGCAAACTTTTTAACATCCAAAGCAAAGAGAAGAGATCATCTTGGACACATAAAAGACACAGAACTTTATTCTCAGCTGAGTTTAGGGAGCTCTGTATAGAAATGGGTAGAGAAGGCAGAGAGTGTTTCCTCGCTGGCACGGGCTGGGGTTTGGGGCTGTTTTTGGTTGCTGAGCTGTTGCTGGGGCAGGGCACACACATTGCTCCTCCACGGGGCCTCGGTGCTGGCCCGGGGGCCCCGGGAGCACTCAGTGCCTGGGGTTCCACACAGGCAGAAATCACCAAAGCAGGTGCTGGGAGATGAGCTGATGCTCCATATCTCAGGATTGTTTTAATAACAGCAGACAAGGCGGGGGAAGAAGGGGGGCAGGCTGTGAAGGGAAAATCACACAGCTAATTGAGGAAAAGATTTTCTTTTAATGCTAAGCAACCTTGAAGAAACACGATGCCGTTTTAGCTGATGATAACACTGAATGCTGGTAAAGGGGAGGGAAAATAGTTGTAAATACAAAGTGAGAGCAATAAAGTTCAGGGCAACTTGAGTAGATCAGGAACACACAATTTTAAGCAACTGCAGTTCCAAGATGAAAGAGGCATTGTAATGAGACAACAAGAAAAGAAACTCCACGTTGTCCTCTGTTGCAAAACACTAAGCATGAAAAGGCCCTTAGCCTGTTCATGAAAGTCTTCTTCATGCCACATGCTGCTTGAGGCAGAAAAAGCTCATCTAGCATAAGCTGAACAAAAGATGCATGCAAAAATAGACTCAGGGGAGTAAGTCTTGTTCTATAAAAATGAGTGAAGATTCATTTGAAGTGCAATAAGAAATAACAGAGAGAACATAATTTCTCTTATTATGAACAGTAGAAATAACAAGGCTGTTAAAGGGCAAGGTATGTATTTGGGAGAAGTAAATAGGGGAGTACATAAATGATAATGCATAAGGGAGGTGGGAAAAGCTACTTATGTGTCCTAACTCATGTAAATGTTTCTATATAAGCACAAAGCAGACCTTCAGACCTCAAGTGACATTTTTGATAATATCCAGATTACAAAAGACATGTAGAATTTGATGGATAAAAGTGAAATATAAGAATATAAATCTAATAATTTTTCCAGCTCTCTGAAATTTGTCAGTGCAGAAGTTGAAATACTGTCCCTAACATAAATTAATGTGACACTAAAATATTACACAAATTAACATTTTGCTATGATGGGTAAGCAAACCTACAGTTTCACTGAAATGGATTGTTTTCCATTAGCTTTACTTTTTCAAAGCAAATGAATAAAGGCAGTAGAAAACTGCAAGCTCAGACACTTTAAGACTTTATTAACCACACAATTACTTATGGTATTTGTGAAGAAACGAGAAGAGACATCCATAGAAAATGCCAAATAACCTTAAATTATTCCAACACTTACCTATATAGTCCATCTCTCTCCAACACCACATTTAGTTAGATTTATACCTGCAGTACAGTAATACCAAAAGCTTTTAATTTCATTGTGTTGCATAAAATTAGTTGCAGTGCTTTTCATCATCTCATGTTATGAATGATGGAAGGGGACACACACAGTATTTAAAATGCTGACTGAATAAACCCCATGAGTTATTACAGCCACATATTGCAGGAGGAAAAGAAAAGTAGGGCTAAGGCTGAGAAGCCTTATTCAGACTTAATGTTGGAGACTGTAATTTAGCATGTCTTATTTGCAGCTGTATGAAAAGGCAAAATACATGTCTTCCAAACTTGGCATCTGACATACTGGTCAAATCCCTAGAGATGTGCAAAGGGATTTTTTGGAATGAGATTATCAACATATTTAATGTCTTGAATCTGTATACATCATAAGAATAAACTTCAGCATTTAAGGGATTATTTAAAACATCTGGTCTTTCCTTTGGTGTGCAGAGTCCACGTTTGCCTTGCAGTTGTTGATGACAAACCCCTGAGGAGGGGTGGGAGCTCCAAAGCCCCGTGCCCAGGGCAGTGCAGCCACCCTGGGCTGGCTGGGGGGACACGGGCAAGGCCAATCTTTGCCAACCAAACATTGCCAGACCCATGAAAGGCTGGGGGGCTGGGGTGGAGGGGGAAAGTGCTCCAAAAGCAGCTATTTCAGTAAAATACATGAAGTTCCCACAGATTCAGAATTAACACATTTAACTGTCTTTTTCCCATGGAATTTTAATGATTCCACTTTTACGGGCTCTTGTGACTCATAAGTAGCATTACTACATATAGACCATATCTTACTACTAAGTCGTTAGGATGTTCCACATTAAATCATTAAAAATAAATGCAGCTGCTCTTTCTTGCTACTTGATACAACTCATCTTTTCAAGTGTCCTCTATGTGTGTGGGAACAAAATACTATCAGATTTCAGAACTACACAATAAAAATTTTCTAGGCCACAGGGTGCAGAATAGATACGTGTATTCTTGTTCTCTTGACTAGTGAGGGGGAAAAGAAAACCAACAAGTTTTTGAATAAAAAAGTTTTAGGTTTAGTCATATTATTCATGCAGGATGTCATACATTCTGTTCATTAGACACTGGGAAATGGCTAGTGAATCCAAGCATCATTAGACTTAGCAATAATATCCTAGATATTAATGCTTAAAAAATTATTATAATAGTAAAAGCAGAAATAAATCCAGCAGCCCTGTTTGCTACCAAAAACCCACCAGTCTGTCTCAAGAATGTGAATATATAATCTGTCAAGATACAAAAGATCATGTCCAAATTATTGGTTTTGATTAATTTCCTTCTGCAGCAAGAAATCTACAGCTTGTATACATTGACCAAGTCCCACAGGTCATTCAGATTTACAATTCTTTTTTCTTAAGTAATGTCTCATGTGCCATCGTGCACAAGTGATAAACGGCGCTTGTCAAACACCCAATTGGCAATTCACTTTTTGACTTTAAGGGTCACGCTGCAAGCACCTGGAGTAAAATTCTTCAGAAAACTCTGCCAGCCCTCTATTCCATTTTCAGTTACGTTGGTGTAACTCAGACAAGGAGAAATCTAAATCAGTTCTGAGCAGTATGAAAACGATACTACTGTGAAACACCCACGTGCACCAAGCTCTGTTTAACAATCAGCGTCTGCTATTTCAGGGATTCATGGTGGGAAAACTAATGGGGAGGGTGTCATCAGTTCTGAAGGTAATTTAAAAGTTATATACATGCCATAGATGAAGACTTGGCAATGGTATAATGCAGATATCTGTGCTGAATCTTTAAAAAAGAAAAATGCCAGCTCTAGCACAAGCTACATGTTGGTGGAAGGTTGCCACTAACCTCATTATAAAGGCTGATACCTGCAAAGCTTGAACTTTCCTTGGTAAAGCCCAGTAGGAAGCTTAAATGGTGACCTTTTGAGGCATTTTTCTTAAAAAGGTCATCATTTTGTGAAAACACTGCAAAATCGATTGGTTCATCTGGTGCCTTAAAATGCATTACAACTGATGTCACATGGACCAGGGCAGAATATCTGTGTCAAATATTGTTAAAGTCCCAGTGTTTTCTGGGGACCATAATTGATGAAGTGTGAAAGGACCAGTTCCCTCAATTCTGTCTGATTTCTCATTAACTTATTTCTTTGGCTGATTGGCAACTGCCCAGTTCAGCAGTCGTTGTGTTATCATGCAAAGTCAAAACCTAAGGGCTGAGCTTGCCAAGAAAGGTTTGAATAAAGAGGTGGGAGAATGGGCAGAAAGGGCCTTTGTTCTACACCAAAATTAAATTAAACTAAAACATTAATATCCCCTGAAAGTAAATTTTCTTTTCATGCCTTTCTCATAGAAACCTTCAATATTTGTGAAACAACTTGGAACACAGGCCTTTCATGAGATGATTAGTTTTCTAAATTGAAAAACAATTTTTTGTCTTTGTTTCTTCATTTTCTAATATTATTTCTAGCAGTAGTTCAACATGACAGATTGGGTATGTAAACTGAAAGGGAATTATAGATCTTCTCGCTCCTGGAAAGATGTAAAACCAGTATTTCATGTAAAGAGTAACACTCATGGGAGCATAAATATCAGTTCTGTGAAGATGCACAGACGATGTATTCAGGGAACTTGCTGTGTTACTAAGGAACCTCTTCATTAAAGGGACACATTTGTTTGGATTAGACTCTGCCAGCTGAACACAAAGTCTTCTTCCTGAGAAATCCCCTTCATTCCCTGACATTTGTAAAGTGCTATAAAATGCTAATTGGTCTCATCAGCAAACAATTAACATTCTGTTCAGTTTTATTCTCAATGCAAAAATTATAAGAGGAAATAAAATGTCATACAGCAAAGGGATAGTTGAAGACTTTAACAAGAGGCAGTTGTATCTTCTTTTAGATGTTAGGTTTACCTGCATGTGACCAGGTGTCCTTCTGCCCTTCCAGATATCCACAGCCTTAGCAGCCAAAAATAATAAATGCTTCTGACAAGTTGACTTTGGCCAGCAAAGTTTGCTGCTGAAGAAAAATATTAATATTCCAATAAAATATGTGACTTTTTGCTTTAACCTCTGTGTCCCTACTATTTCTTGCTAACCCACAGAGAGGCCTCAGTTGATCACCAGTTTGCTTCTTTGCCCAAAATTCTGCTTCCTCTTGTATTAACAAGTCAGGTCGATCCTCTTCTTTCTCCACCACCAAACCTTGGAAAGAGAAGACTGGCTGCTCTACTATGTTTTAGTACAAGATGCCTTTCATAGATCTGCTAGGCTAAATACTGCAGAGTTCAAGCACAACATGGTATTTCAATTAAACTAACATGTAAAAACATTTCTGGATAAAAAATACTTTATTGCCACCAATTTAAAACCATAAACATGCTTTGAATCCAATTCAATATATTTCTTATTTGTTCCTGATTCTCTCTTGTTATTATTATTAGAAGGCATAAATTTCCAGCAAGGCTTGTACTTGACAAGGCTCCATTATTTGCACATGACAAGGTTTATCAAAAACAGTTGGATTTTTATGAGGAGTCTTTTATGTTTCCTTCATAAAATATAAATAAATGAAAAGGATTAGATGGAGGAAGCAGAGTATAATTCATCACCAATGTGAAGCAGAAGGAGCAGGCTGCAGATGGATGAACTGAAGAACAACATGGTGACTGAAATTGCTCTCTCAAATGTCGGGGAGCAAAGAGCATAATAAAGGAACATTGACTTTTCTTGCCATTTCAAGGTGTCCTTAAATGTACGAAGTACAGAATCTCCATAAGACGCAAACCCACACACAACACAGCAGTACAGTTGTCCACTTTTTTGGCTGATGTTTGTTTCATGGTTACAGAATAAATTAAAAGACCAGAAATTTAATAGTTAAACAATTAGCAGGAAAAAACTTTGAAGGTGGCAGTGCCTTACTTTGTTCACCATTACCCTCATGTCAGTCAGAAAAACATCCATTAAATTGCCTTGCATTCCTCTAAAAGCTGCTGGTGGAGACAACAACCCACATTTTTTCCCAACCAAAGCTAAAAAGTCATCCTGCAATCCTAAAGCAAGCTCATGGGATTACTTCTGCCTACCACATACACCATGCCACATGAAGAAACTCCAGGAATGGGGTTGTTCTCTTACACAAGGTAATGCCATATGCAAATTAGGCACATGGTAACTGTGTTTATTTGGGAAACATTTACAGAGGAAGCCACAAAAATTCTGATAAGAAAATGGTCACAAGCATCAAGTATTAAATGGCTGCCTCCTCTTTCCAGCACAACTGAATTTCCATTTCTCTTGAAACTGTAAAATTTGGGCATTCACTTTTGGTCCAATTCAGAATGAAAATATTTTTGCATATGGTAAAAATTCTAATGTTTAGTTTCAGTAAGATAAATACAAAAGCCAACACACACCAATATTTCAATATAGCAGAAAGTCAAGATACTTTAATATCAAAAAAAAGTAAAAGTGTATTTATAACCAGTTATTTATTCAGGTTTCCTTACTAAGTTCATCCAAGTCATTATGTTCTCATAGAACATTTCTCTTTTGGTGACACTGAAGTGAAAAACTTCTCAAAATGTTGCAGTTTGAAGTGGGCATTTCCAAAAACTTTCCTGAAATAATTTCCAAGAACTTCCCTGAAATAAAAGCTGATGGTCATCACGGTTATTTAGGGTGGAAAGCACGCAGGTCTTAGATGCAAGTGCTATGCAAATCCCTTTGCAGGTGATTTATACAATACTACCTTATATTAAACCATTGAGGGGTTCTCTGTATTTTTTCCAAAGCAAGTAGAAAGACCCTCCCCTAAGCTGATTTTTTTACTACCCCATAATCTTACCTATAAAAGCTTCTGGTTTTTATCTATATGAGGTGTGTCTTTCTTCCCACACCTACACAGGACTCTGCCTGTCAGTGCTAAATCTGTTTCCAGCAACAAAGGAGTCGAGGGAGAATGTCCTCAGAGACAAAGTGAATTTCCAGAATACGCACGAAAGCTTAAGTTAAAATAATGGCTTACAGAATGATGGGTACAAGATGGAGAGAGACTGTCTCAAGGAGATAAATTTTGCTAACAGTTTTTCCACAGTGAAAAGGCATATATTATATTTAAACAACCCTCTGATTCAATTGTGTGAGAGCTGTAGTAGAAATTCAATAAAGAAACATTTTCTGGCACTTTTACATCACATCCTCAGAGCAGGAGTTAAACCACAAGTGTTAATGTGCAAGCTAAAGAAAAATTTAAACATTTTATTGCCATATTTTAGAATTAGCTCAGAAAGATTAATTATGTGTTTCCTTCTTTCCTTCATTTCAGTATTGTCATTTTAGATCTGGATCTTACAAGTTTTGTACATGTGATTTGCCATACAAGCAAAGCTGAGATTGCATTATGGTTTGCAGGATCTGTGCCTTACCTTGCAAGTTCTTCATGCACTATTCCACCCATGCTAAGGAGAGAAATAATTAATGGGACATGGGAGAGATTCAGGAGCCACTTCAGGTAAACTCCTTCCCAGGAATTTCTTTTGATTCAGGCTGTGTAGCATTGCATTGCACTGACTAACTACATCTCTGCATTAATCAAGTCTATCTTTTATTCATGGGCCTGAACGTTTCCATTTGTTGGAAATTAATTGTGACCTCCTGGTACCTCTCCCTCTACCAGGCCATGTATTAAATGTGTTGTATATGCCCTGATTTAATCAAGTTGCACAAATCTGACTCAGACGATGATAGAATCTGACCAGATAGCCTTATTATTTGTTTTGGACTGTTGACTAAATCTTTGGCACACCCTGTCCTGGATAATAACATGGATCAAAACAGGGGAAAAAATGGTGCCATGAAATGATATTTCAATATATGGGAGAGCATCTACATCTGATCTGCAGACTGCTGGTTACAAACATGGCAAACCCCAGCTCTGGGCAGTATGGGAAGGCTTTCCTATGTGCCATACACAAAGGCATCAACATTACACTTGTTTTGCTTCTCCTTCTGACCATTCAAAAAACCACAAGGCTGATACAGTTTAGCCCCTCTTACTTGTTTCTGGATGTAGAGCAATGATTTTAATGAAATCAAAATTAATGAACTCACAGAGTACTGATATTTAAAGCAACATGCAATGAAGACATAATAGAGGTATTAATGGCTGCAATCTGGGATTCATTCCCATTCAAATGAAGCAACTAATTAATTGAGAGGAGTCAGCAGACAGAGTCCAGCAAAAAATAATTGTTATTCTACAGGTGACTAGAGCTGTCCTTGTGACTCTTTGATAAAAGAGGGACCTCAGTCATCATCTCTAGTTTTAGCCTCTGCTGACATTCTGTATGTCAAGAAAGTGCCATATGTGATGTCTCTGGAACATCTGGGATTCCTGGGGTAGGGAGTGAAATGAGGAAGTGACAGGGGAGAGCTGATTTATGCACTTAGACACACATTAGACATTAACAGATTTTGCCCACTCCTCACCTTGTACCAGAGACAAAGACCAACCACTGAACCACCAAGAGAGTGAACAAGGGAGTAAAGTTTATCCAGAGCAAGCTCGAGGCTCCTCTGTGCTCTGCACTGAGATTTGTCTCAGCAAGAAGGTGTTAGGTAAAAAGAGAGGTGTTCGAGCATGGCCAGAGCATGTCTGACACACAGTGGAACAGAGAAAAGGTCAGGCAGAATTAGGTGGACAAAAGAAGCACAAAGAGACAAGTGGACAACCACCTCTGTCCCAGAAAAGGACTAGAAGGGATCGATTCTGAGGAGCTACAGTTAAACCAGTTGGGTTTTTTTTCTATTTGAGCTCAGTTGAGGAGGTTTTCCAGAGCCAGGTCTGTACATTGCACAAGGGAAGCTACATTCCAGTTCCAGGACACGGAGGACAAGGGCTGATCCAGTCTGTGCAAGTTCTCCTTAGACATATGGACTCATTGCTTGACAGGACCAACCAGATCCTCAGGAAGCAGGCTGCAGGTGCTACACACACACCACCATCACCTGTTGCAGCAGGCATTTGCTATCTCTGAATATCACACTTCATGTGCCACTACCAGGCCATGTCCCCACCTGTGCCCATCCTGCCTCACTGGTGAGAAGGTCACCTAACAACAAGCAGAGCTTAGAGTCACAAATCTGAAAGCTTCATAAAAATGATCGTCCTGAGTTTAGTTTCTCATGCCTCAGTCTGCCACAAGAGCACAGGAAGAATCTGGAACAATTCTTGTGCGTTTCTTCTGAATCCTCATCACATCAATGGCTTTATTACACACCAGGATGAGCCACCTCTGAGACTGCCTCTCTGTTTGGGGCTGTGATTTGTCACTGTTTGCATTTTTAATAACAGGTTCACAGACTGAATCAGGGAATACAGAAAAATATCTCAGGCCATCTGTTTGGAAGGTATATTTCACACCCTAGGGCTGATTTGAGAGCTAGTAAAGAGGTGACAGCTTCAGTCTAGCTCTTAAGATCTTCCTCTATTGCTTTAATGGTAACCGAAAGCAGCCTTTAGCTCCAAAATATTTCCTCAGTCTGAAATGCAGAGGTGACAGTCATATATCAGGGCTCAAATTCTTCCCCACTAATCACACCAGATATCAGTTCATTCCTTGCATTGTCTGTTATTTAAATGGGATTCCTTATCAGCTGATGCATTGTCATGGGCAGGATGGAAATCCTACACACTCTAAATCAAACCCATTTGTATGGAACGAAAAGAAAATGCATCTGAAAACATTATTAATTATTATTATTATCATAACCATCACCATCAGCCTGCTCACATAAAATGACATATTCCAGTACTTAGAAATACCAAACCATCAAAGCCAAAGAAATAAGCAAGAACAAGGAACCCATTAAAAAATGTCCCTAAGGTAATTGATCAGAACATCACTATTTTCTGTCAAAAAAAATTGCTTTTCCTCTCTAAGGATTGATTAACATTTTGCAAATTTTGTACAGAGCTGTATCTGGTCTGTGGACACATTTCTATAACCTGAAAGTGTGTTTTTAAATAAATGAACTGTGGTTATTTTCATTAGCAGTCTGGTAAACTGGGATCATTTCCAGAATAACAACAGAATATTTGATTTAGGACAGTGATTGCTCACCTTGGAAACACAACTGTGCACTAAAGACATCCAGTCATGGCAAAGTCATCTGTCCCAACAAGACAGCTTGCTTTGCATACTGCTGCTGCCTTAAATGTGCCAAAGGCACTTCTGAACAAGCCAGCCAGAGTCCAAGGAGCTCTGTTCTACTGAGAGCTCCAGCAATGCTCAGCTTCAAATGAGGGCAGGTTTGATTTACTGATGCTCTGTCTGCCAGACAGAAGCTGTCCAAGAGATAACTAACATACAAAGCTTTGTAAAATGTTTTTATTAAAAGCAAGCTTCCAGGAGGGGATTAAAAAAAAAAGCAAAAGAAGCCCTATAATAATAGTTGTTATTTTAAAAATTTGTTCAGGTAACACTTTGTAAGCTATTGAACAGCTGTTCCACGGTGATTCAGAAAGCTGCCATTGCTATTTGCCCACTCCTAAGAACCTTCTTCTACACAGGCAAACTTAAGGGAAAATGCAATTGGTTCAAAGTGTGTTCTAGTTTGTTTTGGAATTTGGCAACTAAACATCATCACTATAAACTTGTTGAACAGAGTGCTGCTTTCATTGCCTCCTCTGCTTCTGAAACCTGAATCAGAACAACCCCAAAATAAAGTGACACCAGTTTAACTGCAGCAGTATCGGCCTGCTGTACATTTATACAATTTCCATGGGTTTGCTTGCAAGGCTCTGCTCATACATCAAGCCTGGAGACTTGGCTTAAGAAGACACATAAATAAATGGCATGTGGTCCCCCCCAAACTTTTGGCTGGAGGGAAACCATCAAGTGCTTTGAAGTTTCTTATAAAATGTAGAGAGCAGTACCTGACTCAAAGTGGGACTACGCAGATGAGAATTCCTCAGGTATTAAGCTCTTCTGGCTCACAAATTGTTTGTGTTTGAATGCAGTCTAAAGGAAAGGAGAATAAAAAGAGCTGTACCATAATGCTTTTTTATGACACAATTTTGGAAACTGTTCCAAATTCCTGGGTTTTTCACCTAGCAAGGAGTCCTTTTAGCACATGGTGGAAGCTGTTGTTTGATATCAGTAGATTTTATGCTAATTTTCTGCAGAGAACAAACTACAGAGTCATAATTTCTACAAGAATTTTGATTGCCTGTCAAATTATTTTGTGTTTCACCTAGGGCAGGTGTGAGGGTATTCTTTATCTTACTTTTGGTGCTGTTCTCAAATTCTGGTTGCCAACATTTAAGAAATGTTAATGAGGCTAATGAACACTAAAGGTCAGACACTTAGCTTGTGTAAATTATTACATCTCAGTTGATTTCTGCACTTCTACTGATTTACAGTTACTGAAGACCTTAAGATCCTGGCATTGCAATTTCTTAATCTTGGCTATAGATTTTATTCCATACATTCAGCTGTTTAGAAGTACTTGCAGGGTCAAGTGAAAATGCAGGTTGGTGCAGTGAATGTCAGTCAATGTGAACAAAAACAACTTTTCACATTCATTTACAGTTGCATTCATGGCTAAATAGTTTTGACCGCAGTTTTTGGGGGTGTTTTGAGTTATTTTCTATTTTTAATATGAACACACACAAAAAGGGGAACCTCAGTTTAAACCCTTCAAGTCTGCAACCAAAGAATGAACAGGGCATTACCACGGCTTCAACTAGCAGGCTCCAAACTCACTGGTTTTGATTTGCACACCCCTACACTTTGAGTATCAGACCAATCTATCATTTAAGTGTAAAATCATCATACAACAATCGCACAACTGAGGCAATATACTAAAAATAGAGTAGGTAAACTCTTGGGAGGAATGTAAATGCCACTGTATTTTAGCAAAAGTCCTAAACAGTCAGTTCCATCCTGGTTCCACCCTGGTTCCTGGTTTCATCCCGTGTCACTCATCTAAAGATGTGGGGTTCCCCTCAGGCAGGACATTTGGGTCTGGGCCATGTGTTGGGTCACCATTCCAGTGGTCAGGGCAAAGCCACTGCAGTGACCAGAGTGACCAGGACCTCTGTTCCTGTGTCCACTGACCTCACACGAAATGAGGATCTCCAGGGCAGGGCTGCCAAGCCTTTCCTAATGAGTCTGACTCTTAATGGCAGGTCTCAGCCACCCCTGTGACACAATTACCTGTGAGAAAACTCCTCTGTACTTGCTCTTCAGCAGGAAGTGGAGGAGCAACACAGGACTCTGCTGAGCAAAACAGTGAGTCATCTGGAAAAACAAGGGGACACGTAAAGACTGTTGGCTAATAGTTCTGCATGAGACCCAGACTTGGTTGAAATGGTCATCTGAAAGCATCACAAGATAAATCAGTATAACCTAAAGAAGACTAGCTCCTCTGGGATTAAAAAAAAAATCAGAGATTTTACCATCAGGGGTAAAATTTAAAAAGGATTCTCCCGAAATGTTCATAAGAATGGGACAAAATGGCAATGATAACTTGCATTTTGCATCAGGATAGACTGAAAATGATAGTGAATTTTCTCTCTTGCTCTCATCAAATAATAGAAGAGTTCAACCAGAAAAGAAAATAAGCCATTCCATGTGAGGTGCTGTAAAGTCACTGATTTGACTCTGGCAGAAGGATTTGAATACAGGTATCTGACAACTAAGACAAATATTTCACTTGAGAGGTTAAGGAGCAATAGTGTATGAGCACACTCACAAATTTATTTCTGGAGAAACGAAAGTACAGTTTTGATGAAAATATTTGAACAAAAGTTTTTGCCAAGAAATACACATTTTCTAATCAAAAAAGACACCCATCCAACCCCTAAGCCCCACATACTTCTGCTGTTTTCATTATTCTTGAGAAATTTCCAACTAACCCTAGTTCTGAAACACCAGAGCACACAAGTGCACCTCTATAGCACTTTTCAGGGAATTACTTTCTGGCAACCTGAAAACTCAGTGTCAGTGCTTCTGAGTGAAGACACCTATTGCTGAAGGGCTAAGACTAGACAAAGAAATTGGGTCTTTGAGTCTCCTAGGTGGAAGCTGTTTGCTTGTGTGTCTGTCACAAGATCTTTCCTACCCTATAAAAGGTGGAGGAGAGCATCAAAGACTGTAGGATGAATCAGGTGGGGAGGAACCAGTAGCTGCTGCTGCCCTTGGATATGGACAGAGTCTGTAAGACTTCTGCCTCCCTTCTAGCCCTAGCAGAATGTCATTGCAGTATTGGCTTCTGTCAGAAAAGGCAATTAAGGTGGGATTTACTTTTACAACAACAATTAGCTTTTCTGAAGAATATTCCAAGTTATATTTAATGTTTTAAGTCCCCCAATGAAAGCTGGAGGAATCAATTATTTGTCATGCCCTTTTTGTTGATTTTGTTTTCTTTATCCCCAGCTTAGGAATATTAGCCTGCAGCAGGCAGTGGTAATAAAAATGTATTGTTTCCCCCAGTGCAAGGGTATTTTAAAAAAAAGAGCAATAACACCAAGAAGAATGTGCTCAGCAGAGAAACAATGACTCTGGGAGAATGTGTTGGTGTTTTTAAGTGGGGCCTGACGTAACCTGGTGCTAAAGATACACACAGTATGTTGTGAGTGGGATTTCATAACACAACTTCAAGATCAATGACAGCAACCACCCCTTTTTCTAAAGGCATCAGAAATCCTGGAGAAGAAAACATTTTTAACATAAGCAAAGGGGTTATGGAAAGGATCAGACAAAGCTCAGATGGATTCCTAAAATATTTTTTCAAGAGAATTATGAGTATTAGTTTAGAATTATACCAAAATAGGCTCAAAAGATGAACAGTAACAAACTCCACTTTTAAAATTAGATAATTTCAAGGGGGCCTTGGTTCGAAAAGTGTAAAGGGTTTGAAAAACTTCTTTCACAACTTTTAGAATCTGGGAAGATAATTTTGGGGGAGATGCCTAGTATCTATCTCCCTCTGAGACAAGCCCTGACCTACCTGCTGGCTGTGTACTCTGGCACCAACTCTGCACCTTGTAAACAAACTGTTGTACCTAACAGGTATTTGGACTTCTGTTACTACCCCTAACCAGGACATGTATGAGTTTGGAACATGCATTTTAAACCAGCTTCTTTCTCCCCTGCCCCAGGGAAGGCAAAAAGCTGCATTTTGCACTCTCTGCTCAGGGAAGCTGCAGAAATGCTTGAGCTGTGGACAATTTGACTGCTGTATGTATTACTGTTGTCAGAGCCATGAGCAATTTTTGACCCTTCTCTCCATTGTTCTCACCCTACAGCTGAGATAAAAGGCAGGCCTTTTGCCTGTCTCTCCCAAAGCTGTGCAACACAAGAACTATGATGGCAGTTCATTTTACCTTAGCTACCTTTAGTCCTCAATCTGCATAAATGCAACCAAACAATGGAAATGCACATTGTCCTCTGGAACCCATGACAGCCTGCTGGAGCTCTTCTTCTATTTCTATCAGTTTTAAATGAATAACAAGTTAGTCAGACTTCCATGCCTCCCACTGTCATTCACACCTTGCCCTTCCAGAGCTCCTGCTGTGAGGCAACATGGCACAAGAAATTTAGGTATACTCACATATCAAGTTACCACAGTACAGTGGTGCAAAATTAAGACAAAAGCCTGTCATTTCAATCTGAACTAATTTAAACAAAAAGATCTGGCAGCATGATGCATAGATAACAACAGACTGGAGCATAAGAAAGTTTGAGCTGTGTTAGATTGTGGATACTCAGTGGAAGGTAACAAGGAGAGAGCAGACACCAATTAATCCTTCTCCAATACACCTCCAGCTTATTGCAGTTGTTGAATATATTCTACCAGTAATAAGGTCTTTAAATGAAATGCTGCTCTACACTTGGGGAGACACCAGAAAAATATAGCAATAGCAGTTTGACCCTAATTATTTCTAGGAAACCCCAAGACTAGACCTCTGCCACGTGACACAATATAAAATATGCACAGGAGGAAACCAGGGAAGGAAGATGGGGAGAGGTTAACTCCTTTGGGCACAGCTAACACAACTGGGTAACTTTTGGGCCAATCCCATCTGTCAGCTCAGAACGGGGGCACACTGAAGATATGTGTGTCTATCCCCAGCATTGTACATCTGTATTAGAAACTGCACTCAATCCTTCCATTTCCTTTGCAGACAAACCACTCCATTTTCTCACACTGAGGAAAAAATACCTGCTGTGCAGCCTCTGTATTTCTGTCTTCCTTCCCATCCATGCTCAGAGCCAGGAGGAGTCTCAGCTAACCCTACAACATGGTCATGCATGAAGCAACCTCTAGTCAAAGGCAGAATTCTATGATGGCAATAACAGGATGTTTTACTCTTCCTTCTAGTCAGGACACTGTAGCCATAATTATTATACATTACCTCTTCCGATACAAATCACTACTCACCCATGTTGCCCGGGGGAAAAGTTTTGGATAGAGAATCTCCAACATATCTGCCTGTACTTATTGCCATTACAAAGTTCACACTGAGAGAAGGAGGCCAGAGCACCTCTGAGGGTTCTCAGGGCGGGTTGCACAAACGCTAATGAAATCCCATTAATCACAGCCCCAGCCATGGCAGACTTGTCAGCACAGGAGGTTGCAGACTACCCACAGCAGGTAGAGAGGTTAGAAAAACATGTCACAAGAAGGTACATGTATGACCTTTCCTGAGTCTGCAGTGTTGGTCAAAATATTTTTGTGCTGTGGCTAAACCGGAGATGGGAGGAAAATGCCATGGGGAGAACATCTGCAAAACTTAAAATGACACAGTCCGGGGAATTTCCACGGTTCCACTCTCCACCTTTCACAGACTTGAATAGGAAGTATTTCTCCATCCACTTTGCCAGGCAGGTAATTATTTGTGCTCCTCAGTACCCATATTAACTGCACCTGCAAATGAGCGTTGCTTTTTAAGCATTTTGCATGCAAAATGTGGTGCAGATAGAATTATTTCTCACTGCCAGCATTCAAGCCCAGGTAAAAGTCTTATGAGCAGGAACTACAATACCGTGATGGGCTTTACTTATTTTTTGCAGTGTTCTCTGCAGCTCCTGTGACAGCTGTGGTAGACACACAGCACTCCTGCACCTGCCCCAGGAGACTGGCACCTGATAAGGTTTCACTGCTCCCTCTGGGCTCAGGTTCACCCAGGTACACTGCTGTGGATTTGCCCACATCAGCAGATCCTCCAGCACGGTCTGAACCAAAAGCACACTCCTGGCCTCTTGTTACTATTCTGGACACCTCATTATCGTGAGGGAATTTAGTATCTCTGGAGCAGATCTGGTGAAGAAGGGAAGCCTTTACTGTTCTCCTGTGCCAGATAAAGTGTCCTGGAACCCGCTCACAGATGCAGACTCGATCAGATAGAAGCTGCACCCCCGTCCAGGCTCTCCCTGACAAACACAAGCAGATGGAGATGGCTGATTGAAAGAGTAATTTAATACAAGGTCTCCTTCCTAGTGTTCCCATAACAATATTTGAGGGCCAGTTTAGAAGCTGTGGAGCATTGAGCAAAGGCTATTTTGGGAGCCGGAAAGAGGCTTGATTTGTCTGTATAACAAGTCAAAAGTAGCCATTTTATAGCAAATATGAGTTTCTGGGTTTGTATCTCAATGTTTGACAAGCTTGGCTTATTTTCTTTTTCTATCAGAATAGTCTGTGGTTTTCTCCTGTCCCCAGGCTGCCATATTCTGAAAACCTATAGAAAGAGTTATGCACATTTCCTCCTATGTATATTTACAGTGGGAAAAGAATATAGTGAAATGTAAGATAGTAAGGAAAATATACGTTTCTGTAAACCATATTTCTAAGTCGTTTGGGGGACTTCTTTAACGAGAGACAGTGCTCAGAAATATCTTTTATTTGTTTAAATTTATTGTGGTACAACTTCTTTTGGTTAAAAAGGCCAAATTCACAGATTTTTTTTTGTACACACTTTCAAGTGACCATTCAATAATGTTTCTAAAAAGAAACAGGCTGTATTCAAAGACCATGCACAAGTGAATTCAGTATTTCTTATGGGATA
The DNA here is from genome assembly GCA_013397915.1 of Daphoenositta chrysoptera. NCBI lineage: Eukaryota > Metazoa > Chordata > Aves > Passeriformes > Daphoenositta > Daphoenositta chrysoptera. The sequence goes on from VZRO01006943.1 coordinate 1,503,242, forward strand.
CAAAGAGAAAGACAGTAATTTGTAAACTGTGAGATAAAAAAAGATATCAAGGGAAGAGGGATTGCCTTATATAACAAGCTTTGATTGTAAATAAAATGTCTGGGCAGGATGTTTAACTGTAATAAATTGGCTGTTTGGGTCTTTGCTGACATATCTTTTTAGCTTTATTGACATTAGCTGTATTTGTATGGAACTTTATTGTATGGGAAAGAGTTTCTTGTTTGGAATTTGAAAAACTAACAGTACAGGCATCTTAAAAGCACAGAAGATGATGTTGGAGAGAGACTGAGAAGGCCAGAAGAAAAGAGCTGAGTCTCTTGCATGCAAGAAAATCACAGAGAAGACAGGAGATGGAATGTGGATACATTTAATTGCATTTCAAGCAGGATCAGCATTTTGCTAGATTTCTTTTACTGGCCATTTGTAATGCAGTAAGAAAAGGGAGGAGGGAGAATGAACCCTCTCCGTATTGAATTATTGTAATCTGAGTCACCAGTGAAACCAAAGGATTAGACTTCGACTTTAGTTAGGAATGACATTCCTCCCGTCCAGCCCTAGCATTTACCGCTAAATGAACAACAGCTCTGCCCTCAAATTCCAGGAATATGGAAGCAGTTCATCAACCAGGGTCTGGAACAAGCCTAAATGTTACATGAAAGAATCAAATAACTTTCCAGTCTGTTCCATTCAGCTCTTTGAAGAAATTTAGTATTTTCATAGTCTTTTTTTTTCTTGGCTATTCCTAGCTGAAATTTCCCCATCCCCTGTTGAATTCTTTTATTTTCACCTAACAAAGTTCAAGAACCAACCCAACACTCAGCCCTTTGGGAGCTGTGGCCCTTCCAGTACTTCAGTGAAGCTGCCAAGGCCCTGGGGAGCTGTGTGTGCCCAGAGGGGAAGGCAGTGGGAGCAGGGGGGCTGCACGGTGCTGTCCTGTCCCCCCCCTTCAGCAGAGAGGGCTCACTGCACTTTTCCCATCCTGTTCCTACTCTCCTCTGGTTGAGGAGCTTTGCCACAGCATGACAGAGAAACCAGCCCTTTTCACTCTGAATTTCACACCACAGGGCTTTTACTTGACAATCTGCCATTGGAGAATGGAAGGATCTGACCAATTAGGAAAGAGGTTTATGTTTGGAATATGGCTGGTGATATCTTTCTCCAACTCTGCTGATACAAGGTAATCACAAATCCCCACTCTCCAGGATGTCTGGTCTCACTTGGACCATGGCAGAGTTCCTCCCTGGCCAGGATTTTAGGTATTTTCTCAGCTCAGAGATGATAATTTTCATGGCAAGACTAAAGAAACAATGGGAAAATCTCAACACTCCAAAGCACAGAAGAGAATACAGATCAGACACATCTGGAAAGAGATCAGTGCTACTTCAGTGAGTCCTGTGTCACAGTAGTTTCAGTTTCTAAAATGAAGTATTAGGGGCCTGAATAGATTAGAAAAGACTTATGGGGAAAGAATGATCAAATTACTAGAATTTCTACCTTTTTTTCTTTCAAAACCCACACTTTTTCTCTGTATACAGGATGGCAAGAAATTTATCCCCAAATGTAGTAAGCACATGAAATGCATAGCCTTTAATGTGCAAATTCTATACTGCACAAGGGAATAACTAATGAGCCACTATTTTAATGAATCAAGTTAAAATGGCAAGGTGACATATCTCATTTAGGGGAATGAATTCTTAATGTCCCTGTAAGATGAGCCCCTCCTTCTCCTGGGAAGGGAAGACAATACTGGTTTGGGTTAAAGTCCTGCCTTTTTTGTGTTTGTTGCAGATTTTCCACACTCCTTGGGAGCTCTCCATGCATCATACCCTTCTGAAAAACAGTGGCAGCTTTTGATCAGGGAAGTTAATGAACATAAGACAAACCCAAGAATTACACAGCAAACAAAGATGAATAGAACAAGCCCTGCCATGGGTGTCCAGCCCCCAGAGGGAGCAGGGTGGGCACAGCCCAGCCAGCAAAGCAGCATCAGGCTGCTGCCCTCCGGAGAACAAACCTCCTTCACGGTCTCTCTGCACCTCCCATTTCTGCTATCAAACATTTCCTGCCACCAAACACCTTCACGTGTCCCCCTGCCACGAGCTGCTCCTCACAGGACTCTTCCTAACCCACAGGTATTGCCAGAAGCAGGTCTTTGCTCCCTAGAAGGGCACTTTATTCCTGACCTTCTCAATAGTTCAAAAAAATCTTCAAATCCATGGTAGAAAACAATCATCACCCTAATCCTACCATCTCTTTCCAAATGTTCAAGCTGCACTGGGAGTGGGTGGCACAGAGCTGGCAGCAGGGCTGTGGGGCTGCCTGGCCCTCGGGGAATTTGGTGCTGCCCATGGGAAAAGGCACTGAGGACAGGCTGGAACTCTGCCTGGCAGCCAAGGAAAACGTGAGGAACTTACTTCTGTCCAGCTCTGAGCATCACTCAAGACAATGATCTGCCCAGTTAATTAACCCAGAAATCTGAAAGGATCTGCACTAAATTCCTGCCCACTGCTGCTCAGGCTCCCGTAAATTCTTGATTCACATTGGCAGGTCTGATCCAAATCCCAGTAAAGTCAATATGAATCCTTCTATCAACCTCCCTGCACTTTCTGAGTCATTTCAAAACTCCACTGACCACACAACTTTTCTCAAAGCAGTATTTAAAGGAAAAGTGTGTTTGTACCATTATGCTTGCACTCTCCTAAACCCAGTAACTACGTAAGATTACCACCAAAACTTATATCATTCAGTTTACTGAGCTGCTATCAGACAATCATTTGCTTGAAGACAATATTGCAAGAAACAAGAACTGATTAGGTAAGTTTTAGTATTTCTCTTCTAGTACTGTCTGGTTAGCAGGATTTTGAGCAGCCAGTAATGGACAGGATACCCAGTGCCCAGCAGGCACATGTGACTCTCCGTGACTGAAGGAAAGCAATCCCTCGGGATTGTGTAACAGGGCTCAAAACACAGCAAGGTGCTATGGACAAGTATTTAATTAATCTCTGCTGCTGGGAAGTGAAAGAGGCTGGAATCACCTGTCTATGAAATGAGAGGAGGGAAGAGCAAGGCTTTGATTTACCAAGTGGGAAGGACTCTGCAGCAGATAGCTGATGACCTCTTCATGCAAAGCTCACAAGCTACAAAGACTGAAGAAGGGATGAAGGGCCATCCTGGAAATGGGAAAATAATTTATTCATAACCAATTGTCCATTACTGTTCACAAAGAAATTGTCAGAGTCCTAGAGTCCTAAATGTATTCACTATTTCAAATTGTTTCATTTATTTCTTCAGCAAATAAGCTATGTATTCTGAAGGTACCAAAGCTGTGAAATGTACAATTGACTATTCCATTCACAATCTGCATTGTCTTGGATAGCTGAATTATTTGCATAGTTTAATTACATAACACAGGACAGGAAAATTGAGCCTTTAATCACCATGAGTAATGCTTACTCAAGGAAGAAGCCCTATTGAAGTCCAAAGAGTAAAGACTTTTCAACATTAGAAAATGAGTCAGAATCTGGCCTTATTCACAGTTTGTGCTCTGAGGTAGTTTTACTCCTTGCTTTTCAAGTAAGTACCTATCGTACACAGTATTGCCAGGAAGAAGCAATAAATACCTTTTGACTTGCTTAGTCAGCCAGCACAGGAGCAATCCAAAACTGAAATGCTGAGAAGAAGGATCTGAAGTTCAACCACTCAGGTCCCGGAAGGAGAGGAGGGAAATACCTGTTTCTCCAGAGCCTCTACGGTCTCAAAGTACAAACACTCATATTAAAAAAAAAAAAAAAAAAAAAGAGAAAACACAAAAATCCACAAAACAACCAATATTAAAGCCTGTTTTGAAATTTAGATAAATATTAGTAGGTTAAAATAAAATCTAAAATATTTTACAGCAAATGAAAAATAAGACAGAATTGCACATGATTAGCTTTTAGAACCACCAAAGAAAATTATGAGCTTTTCTGTCATCATTTTTGGAGGTCTTGAGGAGGGATCTAAATTGCTATTGTGGGAAGAGCACTAATAGAAGAAACTACAAACATATGCTAACTTGCAGTGGTTTGTTTGCCAATTAACAACACACCAACACTCCCCATCTAATTAGACAAAGTCAACAGGCAATATTCTTTATTGAGACAAGTGCAGTAAAGGAGACAGCAGCACAACGAGCTGACAAAACCCCTCTGTACAGGATCTGAAGTGAAGCCATGGTGTAAATACTGATCAGCAGAGATGGCACAAAGGACACTGCTCAGGTCCGGGGCAGATGGTGTCAGGGGACATCTGTAACCTACACCTGCACCTGCACAAGAGAGCTTATGGGAGGGCTGAAAGAGAAGAATGCCCAAAATTAAGTTTTTCTATGAGTTTTTTCTTTTTACTTAAAAGGCCACATTTTGCTAAAACTGATTGCAGCAACAAGAAATTTGAACTGAGTCAGAATTTGTTTTATCAGCATTTCTGATGGCTATCTCCAGCTATTTCCTTGAGAAAAGGTGAAGAAAAAGTTCAAACCTACTTTGTTCTATTTAGAGATTGAGCCAAAGCAACACTAAAAGCTGGTCTAGCCAGTAATTTGAATGTCAAGCTGTTTGCCTAGCTTCATTATTATTTCAGTTTGTACCTGCTTAGTATAGTTTTGCCCACATCTGATGTGCTTGGTTCATTACAAGAGCTTGCTAATAAATAAACTGTTTTAATAATAGAGTTTTGTGTCTTACACTACAACAAAGTTATCACTTATATCTTAGGCCTTTTATCCTTCTTTTATGTGGAGGATGGAAGTTGCTTTTGTAGAGGATTTCACAATTTCATTTTGTTTTCCTTGGGAAAAAACACTGTGAATTTGCAAACTACTCCAGATATTGAGAAAATTGCTCTGGATCAAATTTTTTCAGTATTGATGGATTCAATGGAGGATGTTATATCATAGGAGACAATAGAGGGGAAGAGGCAAAAACATTGCCAACTGTTCAGATCCAGACACTACTCACTCCAAAGCATTGAGGGAATGAGGGTTTTCTGGTGGCAGAGGTGGTTTGGGTTTTGATTTTGTTTTAACACATCTCTTAGATTAAGCATTCAGACTTCAGGTCTCTGAATCCTTCAATTAGTCTTGTGCAAATGCACCCAGACTTTTTATGCTCTTCCCCTTTCCTCCTCCTCTTTCATTTTCTCTTCCTGCTTCCCCATCCTGGCAGTGCAGCCTCTCAGACTTGGCAGGAGCTGCTGGGCTCCAGCCAGCTGCGACCTCAGGCTCAGCTCGTGCTTTCCAGGCATGGTCCTGCAGCAAGGTGGGGTGGGATTGCAGGGTGCAAACCAAAGCCAAATTGTGTGAGGCCTGGAGAGCTCAACACACAGGTGCTGCTGCTGCTGCTGCAGGGAGCCTCTCACAGTCACCACCCACACAGGTGAGGGGGACAGGGAGCTCCCCCTGACCAGGGCAGCTCAGACACCTGCATGGCAGTGTTAACACCACCCTGTGCTACAGACACATCCCATTCGTCTAAAGAACACTGGACCAAGCAATGCCTTTTCCACCAAAATCGAGACAGGGCTTTGTCTGTCTCAAATTTTTGCTTTGTTTATGAATTTCAGACAGTGGTTATATAGTTCAGCTCCTCAGTACTCTCCTCCTTTGAACATGTTAAAGGTCTAAGGGAATAAAACTCGTTACAGGGAACAGAGACCCATTCCATTTCCCTGGGCCTTCATCTGGCAGTGTTATGCCTCAAGGCTCCAGATTCACAAGTCCTCCCCTCTCCCAGGCACATTGCTTGCATGAGAAAGGAATGGTCAGGTTTGACAGGGACAAATAGCAGGTCTGCATTAAGGTCAGTCAAGCAAATCAAACCTATTTCTTAGCAACTCAGTTATGTGATATCAGCTATGTTGGTCTTTAAGACAATCAGAATTAGGCAAAGCAGAAAGCCTGGTGGACAGAGATGTCCCCACAGAAATGATAACACCCAAGCCTGATGGAAATCTTCAACAGCAACTGGTTTCTGCCACACCTCTGCCAGCTGGCGTGCTAAAGAAGCAGCCAAGTTTCTGAGATTTCAGTAAAGGAAATAGAGCACTGGCTGTACAAAGGGATACATGAGATCAACTTCACCCTTTCAACGGTGCAGAATGAAAGAGTTAAAAGAAGTTCCTGCACGCATTCTACACAAACTTACATGCCCAAAGGCACTGCATTTGGCTTCCTGTAACTTATGTTTTTCCTCTTTACTTATCCCTAGTGGTTCATTATTGCAGGCCTTTTGACTTGTGAGAACAAGACTCACCATTCCCTCTGGGAGTTTCGCCGCTGCCCTCTCGCTCCCCATTCCTCCCTTTTTTGTTTATCGTCTTCCAACTACCTCTCCCATTCAGGTTGGGAAAGGAGGCAAGAGGCAAAATTCATATCATGATTTCTCTCTCCTCCACAGTCTCGTTTCAAAATAATTTTGTTCTTACCAAGAGAAACACCACCATAACGTGAAGACACTCTGGTGTCTCGAACCAGACAGGTTCATTCAGAAAGCAGAGAGAAAGAAACCACAGCCCAAGTGAATGGCAGAGACCCACAGCACCCTCTGAAATTTGGCTGTAACCCACCTGAATCTCCCCCTCCCTGTGAATAAGTCTGTAATTTAAGCAAATCAGGCTTCAAATGGTTCCTGCTGCAAGTCTCCTACACTTGCTTGCAAGATTCAAATCCTTAAAAGAGGCAGAGATTGCTTTCGCACAGTGTTTGTAGCTGTTTGCAACGTGTAGGTGCACCAAAAAGAAACCCTCTTTTCTACTGCTATCAGTCAGATATGAGACATACTCACAGTAAACTTGGTTATATTTGCTGGTTTATTTCTTCAGCACAGTTTTTCACCCTGCCAGTCGTTTTGCCTTTCTTCCTGGTTGAAGGAACGAATTTGTGAATATAACAACCCCTCTATGATCTCTGAAAAATATTTTAATGTTTCAGACCTTATTTTTTCTTCTGTAACAGGGTAACAGGATCTTCTCCCACTTTTAACACGGAACTCTGACACAAGGCTGAGCTGCAGCCTTCTCTCTTTTGTCCAGCCACCTTTAACTTCCACACGGGACAGAACATCTGACTGAAGGAGCACAGAAAGCTCAGCTCAGGAAAGGTGAAAGTGGTTGAAGGAAAAAGGCAAAAAATTTAAAGATAATTTACTGCAGGATTTTTCTAAATATATCCATTATTCTTGTGGATGCAATAGTGTGTGCTGCATATGTTTTCTTTTCTTTTTTAAGAATAAATAATTTGCAGGTGAGTTAAGTTCTGCTACAACAAATATTTCAAACTGAAGCTGCATTTTCTTCATATGATTAATATGTTACATTACAGCTTGCTTATAAATTAAAGGAGCAGTATATGATGTACTGCAAAGGAGTTGTATATTTCCCCTGTTAAGCTACAGTGACTGTAAATCATTTCCATCACACTTCATTTTTAATTTGAATTCATAAAAGGTTGTACATTTCTCTGTGGTTTTAAATAAAAAAAAGATTAAAGGCTGTAAACTTAAGTGTTTATTAAAGAAAAAAATATGCTGATCTGAAAGTTCAGGAATTAAAATATATGTAAAATATAAGAAAGGAGAACAAGAAAGATTTCTAGTTAAACCCCGGGAATTTAATGTGAAATTTAAGGTCTTCCACTATAAATGCATTTGTATTTGGCCAGGTGAGGGTGGTAGGGGAAGGCAAGGGTGAGGAAATGGAAGGACAGGAGTGTCCCCAGCTACACCCCGGTCGGGGATTTTGTGAAGTCAGTTCCCACGGTAGCTAATCACTGAAGAATTGGAGCCTACAGAAACAAAAAATACTTCAAAATAAAAACCATTTTGCACAAGATGCCAAACCTCTCCCCTGCCCACCTGTAAGCACAGGCCACAGAGGGGCTGGCCAAGTTGGACTGTGAGACACTGATAACCTCACGAGGCCAGATCTGAGTGAACACTCAGATCTCCTTTTTGGCAGCCTCAAGGCTGTGCCTACAGAATAAAGGCTCTGAGGTGGCCTCAGTGATGGCTTTTAGGTGAAGCATCAGGGTTACTGTAAAGATCATGCTTCTGTTGAGTGGGGGCTCTGTATTGGCATTCTGTTTATTACTCCTCTCATCTAATTTGTGGAGAGGTCACCATCAGTAATATGATGACCAGCAGGGGGGAGTCATTTTAATCACATTAGAAATCAACATGGCATCAGACTAAAATTTTGCAAGTACAGTAAACTAGATTACAACTGCTTTTAGTGCCTCTTTCAATAAGGTGTTTTACCCATCAGTAGCAATCTCACAGGTCAGCTGTTAATGGAAACAATAGCCCTGATTCTACAAATACAAACTCATAATTCCATAAAAATTAGCAACGTCCCTGCCTCGTCTCTCCATTGATTGATTTCAGTGGGAACATGCACTTAAAAGAAATCATATAACAACATATAACATATTATTGTGCAAGAATGCAGGTAAGTAGTTCAAGATCCTTTTTGTATCCCACATGCTTCAGTGTGGACAATAGAACAATCTTTTCAGAACAAGGAAGGCCACATTTGAAATGGCACACCACATTTTTTGTCAAATGGAAACACTTCCATTTCACATCATAGTTGCAAGGAATTCCCAGAGAGCCCAAGTGCAGTGGGCAAACCTCAGGACTGCCTCCTGTTTCAGAGCATGCTAAGAGTGACACCCATGTAAAATAAACACAAAGTTTGAGATGTGTGCTCTATACAAGATGAGAATTGTTACGCCTCAGCCAGAATCACTAACCCTGCACTCGGTGTCTGGAGCAAGTGTAGGGAAACCCCAGCCAGCAGGACCCAACAGGCTGCTTGGAGAATCATATTTATATCAGATGCCCAAAGAATGTTGTTTTGCTTGGCATTTCCTGCTTGACTGGTTCTCTTCCTAACAACCAAACTTTGTTTGTCCTAATTTAAGATGTTAACTTTTGCTGTGATTACAGTAAAAGCCCATGCCCTCATAAGCCACAATTTGCAGAAAACAATGCAGGGCAGGAAATCAGCTCCTAACAGTGTCCGACACACTGAGCCTGTAACATTTCTGCTGGGGACAGTGGCAAACTAATGAGCAATCTCCTAATTACTCAGAAGGTATTCAAGTAAGCACATTACCCCAGATGATGCTAAACTGACACCTCTTGCAGGCAAACTGCTTAGTCACAATTTAGCACAAGTAGGAGCTGCAAATATACATAGACTGTTCAGTTAATAAGCCTTTGTCAGTGATGAAAAATAAGTTTATTCTTTTTGTAGATTAAGTTTGTTTTGTCTTACTTACAGATCCACCCTGCTGTAAATTCTTTTAGAGTCTGTCTTCCTAGCCTGCTAAAGCCTTCCTTGGAAATCAACAAGAACAGTATCAGTTCCTAAACTGAGGTCCAGACACAACTATGAAGTTTCACAGTAGTCCCCATTTGCTGCAGTTTTTATGTATTCATTTATGAAGAACACCTCTTCTGTATTGAAACACCCTGCCACAGCTCAGATTTATTTAAAGATTACAGGGAGTACAAAAATCAGCCACTCCAGCTGTGTGACAGCTGCACACTGGAGAAGGTGCCCTCTGTCCCAGCACACAGGTCACTGATGAAGATGTTAAACCCTGTGGGCCCCAGCTCTGCCCTCAGCCCTGCCAACACCACCAGTGCCCGGCCTCCAGCTGCACTTTGTGTCCCTGGCCACAGCTCTGAGCCAGGCAGAGCAGCTCATCTCCAGCCCAGCTCTCTGTCCCTTTCTCTAGTCCGTATTTCATGGGTTATCTGTATGGATATTATGGGGGACTGTCAAAAGCTTTGCATAGGTCAAGGTAAACAATATCCACCATTCTCCTCATCAGAGAATGATACTCTTCTGCACAGTTTCCAAATAATACAGGATTTTTCTTGCCCTCTCTTCTTTCCTAAACTCAATGTAAAAAAAGCTTTTTCTGCCTACCATAAAAAAAAATATTGTATTTTAAGGGAGCTTGAATTATTTAAAATGCATAACTGAATATGTGCATTTTTAATCCTAACTACAAAATCAAATAATACAGATTATATAATACTAGTTATAGTTTGGATGTTAAATTGAAAATTAGGGATGAAGTGACTACACTTATTTTCTCCAGTAATTCTTTTATGTATATACCGAAAAATCCAGTGCAGAATGTTTTCATTTCCATTTTCATTGTCTCAGGACCAAATCCGCAGCTTTCACTATCAAGCAGCTATCAGAAAACACTGAGTTCTTTACACACCAACTTCTAATAAAGATGGGAGACACTCTAGCCAGGAAACCCAGACTGCACTCTAGTCATGGAAATGAGATCTAGAAGTGATGACTGTTCTCCACAGAAACTGTTCCAGCTGCATTGTGTTCAGCTACAGCCTGCTTGACAGGGCTGGAGTACCTAAGGACATTGTCAGGGATGAAAATAATTTTGGAGATTATCCAACATAACCTGAAAGTGTCTCTTCCTTTTCCAAAGTCCAGCCAGAGTGGAACATAGGACTATGTAAATCTGCTCACACAGACAAGACTATAATAATGAAAAATGATAGATCCATTATCCAATTTCATATTTTCTTCCCTTGCTTTGTAATTAAAAATTATTTACTAATAATTCTATACCATACACTCTAGCCCCTAAATGCGGATTAAATTTACCTTTAATTGCACACTGTCCTTGGTAGTTCTTTTTACTACTTTTCTAAAAGCTAATGTTCAAAAAACTTGTCTCCCTGAGATAGAGTGACTCACAATATGACTCAGTATTTTCTTTCATAAAAGGACTGCATTCCACTTGTTCCCTGTTTTAAGTTTTATAATAGACTGTGATAGAGCTAAGATATGCACATTGTACAGTCACCACTTTGCAAGATGATTTACTACCACACAAACCATTTAGAGTTCTCCAAAGAAGCTTTGAAGGCTTTAATATCAGAATCTTTCTCCAAGGCCTGCTTTGGTACCAATATTTGATTAAATTAAAACCTAATTATAGTCTAAAATGAATGATGTGCATTTTCTCTCCATTAGACAGACCTATTTGCATTCCATGAAAGACCATTGGCATGGCAGCGTGCCATCTGATTCCGTTTAAATCAAAGATGTCCCAGTGGAATTCCCTTTTTCCCTACCAGCTATATTTGTCTTTTCTAACGGGTGCCCAGGGCCTAAAGGTTTAGCCAGACCTCATTACCTGAGGTAGACAGTGCATGAAACCATTTAATTGGCAGTAGCCAGTCCACTGAGCCAGTCCTTTGTTTTGCTTCGTGCCCTTCTCCACTGATGCTGTTAACCAGACATTTTGCTCAGGTTTTGTTTCCAAGTGAGAGAGGCATTTTTCAGTACCTGAAACCCTCCATTAACTGTCTTCCCCTTCAGGTGTTCTCTTACTTGTTCTCAGCTATTTTGTTGAGCAGAAACTCACTAAAGCATAGCAGCGTTCATAACAATTAGAGAAATTTAATTATCTTCATCCAAGGAAAGCTTTTCTTAAGTTGCAACCAGAACAATTATGGTGTTTTAGCTGAAAACAATGGAATGGTATTTTGCTATTTGTTGCAGGTACATTTTCAAGGGGTTTCTTGTTTTAAAGCATGAATCCCTATTGAGTTGGTATTGATACAGAGAGGAAAGCTCATCTGTGGCATAAAAGGGAGCATTGTTGTCTGTTTTGACAGAAATAATTTTCATTTCAAAGAGAATGGAAGTGGATTGGTCATTTATAATCAAGAGAAACCAAACAAGGACAGAAAAGCAAAGCCCTGGTCCCTCTATGAGCCTCCCACATTCAGTCTGTGAATTTATGAAAACAATATGAATGCAATGAACATAAATGAGTATGAGATTTAAGAGTCCACAAAGACATTTGTTTTCAGGCATTTCTTACATCCTCCCTTGCTCCTGCACCAGAACAGTTCTCTCTCTCCTGTGCTTTGGACTTCTGCTTACCACTAAAGGAGAGACAACCCAGCCCTTCTCCAGCCTTGGCTCCAAAACCCCTACACCCAGAGACAGCTCTTGAGATGTTCCCAGCAAAGTTTGCTTTAGATTAGCCAAGATCCTTCTGTGTCCCTGCCTTCTGCACATTTTTACCATTTCTTAGAAGCCACACAGTAGACCTTTCCAAACCACTTTGTCCTTTTTTTCCAGCGTATCCTCACAAAGTGCAAACAGGGGTCTCTTCCCAGTCTCAGTACAACGTGCCATGTCTCACTGTAAATTTGGACCAAGCACGATGCTTTCCCTATAAGCCACAAACTGAACATCTGAGAACACTTTTCCTATTAGATTACACCTCCTGCAGAGCTTGAGCACAGAGGCCATTGCAAAGGCTAGTGACCCACCTACAGCATCACATTTAAGACAGTGATTTGTTGATGCATTTCAGTAATAAGTATTTAGATGGGAATATTCCTCATCGCCTCTCTCAATTAATGTTATGAACAAACTTTACAACAGCTTATATATTTCAAAATTAACATAATAGGAAACTATTTATTTGTCTTGTTTCTTCCACGTAGGCCATAAAATCTATATAAAATCTATACTGAGAGACCAATCAGATTCTCAGCTAATGACTTTTTTTTCTTCATACAAGTCACTGGATTTTTTCTGAATTGCACCTGCTTAGTCTGTAATGGAAAACAGTCAACTGAGAGAATTAAATATTGTTTTGTTAATCCATAGCTGCTAAATCTCTATTTGTTCTGCTGCTTTTCTAAAAGGAAATCTGTTGGTAATTCTTTTATGATTATTTCTTGTTCTAGAAGACTGGTTACTACATGTTGCAATTCTACTTGTTTTGAATGCAAAGTGCTGTGCACTCTTTTTTTTTCAAAAATTCTCTGATGCAGGAAAGAGTTACTGTCCCTGTTTCAGGTATGGAAAACCAAGCCCAGAAAAGGCAGGTTAGATATCAGTTAGATACCAACTCAAGGTCATGCATTGTTCAGGAACCAACAGAGTGGGGATTCCCTTAAAGCACTGCCTGCCACGGGACAGCTGATTTCAATTAACAGCTTTCTGCCAATCATCTAATCAGCTGTCATGCTTTCCTTCACTGTGTGATAGCTTCCTCACATCAAGGAACAAGATTATTTGCAGGTTTCCAAGTTCGTTTTGCTTTTTCTATAAATCTAAATTATGACTGACTAGCAGTATCACAGGTCTTAGCTCCAGTTGGGTGTGGAGCAGGGCTAAGCACTTTGAGGTGTCACAAAGATACAGAAACTGAGCAAGAAATAAGACATAGATGGAGACTGGCAGCAGAATGCCATAAAGAGTGCTGCTATTTGTGGAGGGGTAAAGTTCACTTGGCAGGAGAGGAAGTTTACAGGTTTCTGAGGGCTGAGCTGCTGAGTGGAATGGGAAGAGAGAAAGGCAGACGTGAGCCCTTCACCTTGCGCTGCCTCTTTGACTGCCACGGACACAGCACAGTTCTCCCTGGCCTTGGTCCATCAGAGGCAGTGTGGGAATGTGTTTCCCGGGCCCTGCTGAGACATCTACTGATGTCTGTAGTATTTCCAGAGCTCAGCTGAATGTGTGACACCTCAGCAGAGAGGCAGGGATGCGTGACTGCTGTGTGAGATACGTGCCATGCCCTCCACGCATCCCCTTCTTTCATTTCCGCTGTGATGGCTGACCTTTCGGGGGTTAAAGAGCCCTATTTTCTCTCTTCATCTCTCCTCCTGTCCTTTTTCCAAGGTTAGCCATGGAAATGATTCTGCCTTCCTGCTTACACAACTTTTGCTGTAGTGTCCAGTCTTTCCTGAGCGTTGCCATGGCCAGACCCAGCTTATATGGGTGAGTGGTCCTAGCACACAAAGGACACTTTGAGCCTGCTTTGTCACTCAGGCTTTTTGCCTGGCTGCTGTTAGGATTAATATAAATATGCCCTTGAGAAGCTGGAAAATAGCTGTGCCTGGTATGATTCAAAGAATACATAATTTTCTCTTATTCACTGGCCAGCGTTATGAACAAATGGCTGTATGTAGAGAAGGAATTATATTAAGCTCATTAAAAATAATTTCACAGGAAAGAGAGGATTCACTTCCACAAAATGGGGCTATGAGTGAAATAATAAAATATACAGGCTATTCTTTAGCCATTCAGTGTAATTTCTGTTATATTGCTAGAACATTTTTGATACAGCACATGTATCTTGACAAACACCTCTGTCTTACAAGCATGTTCAGCATTTACTCATAACAAAGGAAGTAAAGGCAGCATTTTCCTCCAATGTACACCTGGGTGTGCTCCCTACAGGAGTCACCAAATATGATTCTTTCAGTATTTTAGACTCCAACTGACATAAAAAACCCTGGACTGGTATTGAACCTAATTCTGTAGGTAGTGTTTATTTAAACACAATCTGCCCAGGATGACCGATTAGTCTTTACTTTTAAACTCTCATATTAAGGTTATTAAAGTATTATATATTTAGTTATTTATCTGATTCATTAATCTCTCTTCCAGTTTGAGAGCTGATTTGATATTCAGTGTATCAGAGATAACTATCTTCTTATAGCTAAATGAAATGTGCATTTGGAAAAGTTCATTAATACCATTATCATTAATTGGTTCTTACCTGAATCTCAGTGCTGAAGGGACTCTTCAAATTAAATGACAGATTGCAGCTAGCTTTTTTACAGTAGAATTTTAACAGCTTCCATACATTGCAAATGAAGTCTAACAGGCCAAATCCTGTTCTCCTACTGACCTTAGAACAAAAAGAAAAAATAAGTTATAGTGCTTTGTTGGGTTACACCATGGGTGTTCTAGAAGAGCAGGCCTGAAGGCCTACAAAAGCATCTTCCCTAGGCCCGGTGGGAACCATGGAAACACTTCCAGGGCACCTGAGATGGGCTGGAAAAGAGGACCATGGGTCAGTGACCTTCTTGAGCAATGGCCCGGGAAGATTGTGGTTAGTGGCCTTACATGGTATTATTTACACCTTCCCATAACAGGTAATATCTAGGGAATACTCCAGGTGAATGGGTGAAATCCTGGGATTCGATCTTCCTGTTTATATGAGGTTCTATCCTGTTTGTGCTCTGGTATTTAGGTAACCTGAGCTGCACAATGAACGTCTGTGCACTTCTCCACCTGGCATGCACAGTCCTTGCCTGGCGTGAACTCTGCAGTGCGTAGTCTAAACTTACTTTACACCAAGATGTCAGGGCTCAGAATCGACCCCAATTTGCTTTTTAGTGTTTGGTGCAAAATCACATCTTAATCTTTGGAGGGAAGAAGATGCACAGAAATGGATTTCAATTTGCCTTGTACCACACGCAGTTGCTGAGGCGCACACCGAAAAATGGAGGGAAACCTGAGGCGAGGTTGATCAGCAGCAGCCTCACGTAGCTGGGGTCCTCCCTCTGAACACCACGTACCCCCCGAGGTCCTCACGGCTCCTCCGAGTGCCTAAACGGCAGCTGAGGAGCAGCTGAGCGCAGCAAGGCTCTGGATTTGGGAATGCCCAGGCCGGGTGTGTCCGGGATGGCCCTGCACTCATCCTGCAAGCGCGGGGCCCTCCGCACCTGAAGCTGCGCCTGCAGCGGAGCCGAGCTGCAGGTCTGAAACACCAACACCGCATCTCTGCAGGAGCAGCTGCCTTGTGACCCCTTAGTGCTCCCTCTCACACAGCTCACCCGCCCCAGATTGTTCCTGAGTAGCCCACTGAAACACTTTCTAAAAGGGCAGGCAAAGGAAACCACAGGAGTCACGCTAAATCCCTGGAATACTGGATTTATTCACTTCTACCAGCACTGAATGAGTCCTCAAATCACAATGGCTTTTGGACTCCCAGCCTCCCCAAAAGAATGAAAAAGATTAAGCAGCATTTCCTCATACACAAAGCTATATCCCATCTGATTAAAAGCAAATTAGATTCTTGATCCAACTTGTAGGATTAAGTATCTCCTAGAGAGATGACATGAGGCCTACAAAATACTTATTATTAATAATTTTCTCATAAGAGAGTCCACACTGGGATTGACTATAGGTGCAAAGAACTATTTTGTCTTGGTCAGCATATTAATTGACTTTTTGACTTCTCTCATGCAATGTAAAACAGCTAGCAGGCTGCAGCAAAGGCAGGGCATTTAACCACACAGCTGGTGAAGTCCTGCGTGGCAGACACCTGCATTTGGAACAGCCATTTCAAAGAGGGCAGCAGTCATTTGCAAAATTTCAGCAAAGAAGATTTGTTCAAAAACTGGTCAGTGCCGGTAGAGGAAAATGTGTGTTTGTGAGGCCAAATGCATGAATGTAAGAGGCGGAAGGAGACCCTTATAACAGTTTTAATCCTGCAGGAATTCTCTACAGGACTTCAGCACAGGATTTTTTTTTTTGTTAACTTGGCACCTTTTATTTTGCCAAAATGACACCTGAAGCAGCATTTGAACAAAAAACAAAAACAGACCAAGCAAATACAACAACAAAAACTAACAAAAAACAAGCAAACAAAAACACACAAACAAAAAAAAAATCAAAAATCCCACTAACCCAAAACAAGAAAAATCAAACCCACAAAACTAACCAGCAAAAAAACAACAACAACAACAACAAAAAAGCCACATGCAACATTCTTCTTTCCCTTCTAAAAGCCAGCCCTAGATTTAGAAAAGTCAAACCATTTACTATGTAGGTAAATGACACAGGTTTGTCAGTTTTTCCAAATAAGAAACACTTCACTGAGATGACAACAAAATGCAGTTGAAAGCCCCAAACATATAAGGTACTGCACAGTATGGTCTTTTAGACTCTGTGAGCAAATCTAGTCCTAGGGTACAATATATAAATATGCCTCACACACAAGCACTATTATTTCTAATGAAAAAACAATAATAATTAATTATAATAAAATTACTAGTAAAAAATACCATTATTGTCAGGCTTTCTAACAAATTCTGTTGCCCTCCTGCTGTCCTCTGCACCTGCTGGCTGTCTGGAGCAGCCTGCCTCCTGCCTTGTCCAGCTGTTTTAAACCATCCTTCATTCAACAATGCTTCCTAATGACAGCAGTTCTGGGAGGCTGATTCTCCACGATGGATGCCCAGTGAGAAACTGCCCCTCTTTGTCCTTATGGCACAGAAGGGAAGCCTGACTCACCTGTTTGCTCCAACTCCTCGTTTATTTGCAGCTCTTTGCAGCCCCATATCATCCCAAATCAGTAGCAAACACAGTGCAGTTCATCACAGAAACGCTCTGCCAAAACAACTTTGGATCGAATTATTTTAGTGATTCCTACCTCGTCCTTGCTACCACAATGAATGTAATTGAAGAAAGAAAAACATGATTTCTCAGGCTTTGTTGCTCCCCAGGTACCACAAAAATTAATTGGCCAGGCAGTGCTCCCAGCCCAGGTTTCACCAAGTGAACAGGAAAGCTGCTCACGGTGGGTTTAACACAGAGCACGTACCAACCAGGAGGGTGAAGGGAATAGTGGGATTCACCTTGCTGAACACAGCCAGCCTCTCTAAATGGAGCATAAGGGCAGACTCAGAACTCGGCAGCTGGGTCCGAAAAAGGGGTTTTGGTGAATGTTGAAGCTGCCTGGTGTGTGTGGTCCCTGGGGGGTTGTGCCATTTCCACGCCGGCTGTAGAAGCAGACAGCCCTGCCCTCGGTGGAGCCATCACCTTCTGTGCAGCCCTGCTCTTACCGGGTTTTACCTGCTTTTACCTGCTTTTATCCACAGCCAGCCAGGCGCTGGGCTCCCTGCCACCAGCAAAGGCCTTTTCAGCATAAACAGTGCTTCCAGCCTGCTCTGACTCTGCTCTGCCCTAATCCATATCCACCGGTTTGGGGGACTAATTCCTCCCGTTTTCCTGCCACCCTTTGCACGAGCGCAGCTGCCTTTAGTGATATGGAATGAATTGCATGGAAATAAAGAATGAGTGTATGAAAGGGATATGAAAACTACGACAGAACAAGACCCACATTACAGGTGTCTCCTCCTCGTTCCTGAGTTCCAGACACAGGCTGCTTTTGTTTCCCACACTTTGCTGATATGGCACAACCCCAAACTCATTTGAGGTGACAGGAGTCCTTCTATCGGCTTCAGCACATTTCAGAGCAGAGGTAAGGCAGGAGAAGTTGGCAGTTACAAAACACTTCCACTGTTTAACAAGGAATCCCTCAAATCCCACTTTTAGCCAGCTTTTAGCAGAACTCAAGGAAGAACAAGCTGGGCTGTACAGCCCTTTCCTCCTGAGGCCAATACTTTAGTTTCTAAGGCCCTAAGCTTCATTATATTTCTTGCAGACCATTCACCATGTGATCTTAGATGTCGTTTAGGCTGGGAAAAGTCAGGAAATATATCAACAGCATATTCCTGTACTAAAAGGTGAGTTTGGCCTCCTTGCTCCACTAAGTTTAAAACCTTTCCTGCTAAATTTTCTACTAAATTTCCCTCTTGAAAAGACTGCTGCTGACACTCAAGGAAAACAAGCAATTATGCACTCTTATAATACTTGAAAGATGTAAAGCTAATCAAACATTATCATAGTATTTTCATGAAAGATCAGCTGACTTTAAGTGTGCATGTGCAATTTGAGTGCTCTAGGAAGTCTTACCATCCTTCTTAGGGCTTCAGGAAAGATTCAGCTGCAGAACAACCTAAATTACTCAGTATTCCAACAGACTTATCAGGTATTGTTTTGGAAAGAAAGTCCCTGGTGTATTTTTTTTTATCAGATGTCAACCAATTTTATGGTGACAGTCAGCTAAAACCACAGACAGATGATTAATGACTCGTGGACCAGAGGTCACCCGAAGTCCATTTTCCAAGGCATCCTTAGGATATCCTTTACCTAGGTCACCATACCCCGATACCAATGAGGAATTTTCACACACAGTGGCCAAAGTCTCTCCCTTTTTACCTTCTTTACCAACAATCCGAACACCTTTCTTCTTCCTATGGCAAAGTCTGAATGTGCAGATGTGTGAGACAAAGGTGACAGCCCGGTTGGGTGACATCATTTCATCCACCTTAAGCACATGTCAGATATACACCTGTGCACATGAGAGGGACATTAGACCCTCGGGTAAGCACTCTGACACACAAATGACACACAAATCTGTAGATATGGTGGGAGACTATCACACTTACACAGCTCTTGATGGCCTCTACATTCTTTTTTCCCTTTTCTGTAACATCTGTTTTTTTCCCAAGTGCTTTTTCCTTTGGACAAAGGGGCTTCTCCTTTATTTGGAACACAGAACCAAGCCACAGATCCACAGACAAATTCCAATTTTAAATGTTTCGGTGCTCAGGAATGCCTGGATTTGAGGCTTTGGTTTGACTCATCACAAAGTCGTAGTTACTTTTCTGTGGCATATTGAAGTTCATGTGCTTTTACAGTCCCTCAATTTTCAGAACTGGTTCATAGTTAAAATAATGTGGGTTTACTAGTTTATTTATTTAGTTTATTTATTGGTTTATTTTATTAGTTTATTTAAATTAAATAATACTATTTAGATTCAATAATTTATTTAAATGTGGGTTTCATTTGTCCTTGGTTTTGAAGAGGTATCACCAACATGACAGGATAGAACCCTGTTCTGTATTGTTTCTTTTAAAAGCTGGGAACTTCTTTTATCACAAATAATCAATTAAAAAATGGCAAGAACACGACAAATCATACACTGATGATGTTGAATTCCCCAGCTCTATTTCAGTTCTCACCTGTTGTAGTATTTTCTTTTTGTGATACTAATGTGCATCTATTACTTTTAGCAGTTAATAGATGTAATTTCAACATCATTTAAATGTGCACATCAAAATATTACTTGTGGGAAGAATAGGATTTTATTCCTCCCAGAAATGTGGCTATAAAAAATAACATTGTCTTGATTGTATCCCTTTTATAAACACAGCAGGATTGGGAAAGCATTCCAGGATATATATCTGTCACTTTAGCTGGTATCACCCTATAACTCTGCTAGTTAAAATCACTCTCTAATCAGAAAGGGTAATGGATTTCTTCTGCTGGCACTGGAAGGTGATTGTGCAAGTGACAGATGTCAAAAACATCATTCTTTCTGAACCCTCTCTTCACAGCTGAGATTAAATAGAATAGCTTAATTGCACTTCAGACTCATTTAGACTCCTTGGAAACAGGTAGGGTTTTAAGACTACAAGAATGTAGAATAGATGCAAAGCTGGAGCTTTGGTAGCTAGAGACAAAATGCAGCTTCATTTTCTACCTTCTAGGGAGATTTAAAAAGCCCAATAATTTAACCAGGAGAATCTACACACGGGGTTAAAAAATATGGCTTGAATAAAGGTCAGGCAGACACACACCTAACATTAAGGTCCCCCAAGCTTCGATGCTGCCCAAAAACTCCAAGCAGTGTACAAGGGCTTTCCCTGAATGGGGGCAGGAACAGCAGTTTGGCTCTGCCCATCACCTGCAGTGTGGACAGCAGCCCAGGCAGCTGCCTGGCTCCTGCTTGTGCTCAGCAGGCTAAAAGCTGTGAGGGAAAGAAAATTAAGGTCTATAAAGTTAGTTCCAAGGCAGTCAGAGCAGACAAAGGATCAGTTTAGTGCCTTTTTTTTTTCTCATCTGCAGTTCTGCATGGTGTCTGGGAAATTCCTGTTGGCATCCCAGTCACACAGAAAGACATTTCAGGTACATATGGCACAAGCACAATGTTCCTTTTTTATGGGTAACATTTACCTGCAGGGTTTGGCTATCCTATAAACTAGCATTTAATAATGTCCTCAAGGGCTCTCTCATCAGCAAAGAGAAAAAAAAATATAAACTTGTAGCTTGCTTGGTTTCTGCATTCTCTATCACAGGAAACAAGCTGCTGCAGTCACACAAAAGGTAAATAGGTATTTCACCATCATGCCAGTTAGCTAACACCGAGTTTTAAAATTCAACAACATGATCATCCTGAAAGGAAAAACAGAGAAAAGAGAAGAACCCACATTCTCTGAACCAAAAAGTCTTGAATTTCTACAGAAGAATGAGAGAAAAGGATGTGAATTAAGTCTTTCACCCAGAATCTACAACATTCAGGCTTTGAGGTAACAAGAAAAGAAAACATTTCTACAGATGGGTTGGGGTAAGGGGAGGAGAAAATATGAGAAGTCTGCACAAGAAAACAAATACCTTGCACTCAATCATCAAGCTTATATCCGGTTTGCAGCCAAATAACTTTATTTTTCAATTACAGGACAAACTCATTTATGAATGGCATGAGCCTTGCTATCCTACAGTTTTTCACATAATAGAAAACTAACTAGAGAAAAGTGGCAGATGCAGTTTTTGTCAATAAAGCTCTGCTTAGAGGAGTTGAAAATCTTTTCCTTTCATGCTTTCAAGTTCTTATTGTATACAATTGTTTTCCTCAGGGGATTATACCTGATCCCATGAAGCTTTCCCTGCCAAGACAGTCCAGCCTCTTTGTGGAATAAGAGCAGACATTGATCAGCAGGGACCACAAGGGAGACTGTGGCAGCTCTGGGCCCCTCTCTCCCAGCAGGGTTTTGCTGCTCAGCCTGTAAGGGTCACCTGAGCATGGCTTAAAGGATCTGGAAAGAAGAGGATATCTGAAGGCCAAATATTTTAAAAATGCAAGCCCTTTGCCATTTCTTTATGAACCTCTCCCATCAAATAAAGTAGATTCAACATCGTTTGTTTCTAAATGTGCTGGAAATGAAAATAACTGCAGTTATTGAAGCTGTGGGAGGTACAATGGATATTTCAGCTGTAACAGGATGAGAATGCCCATTCAAAAGTTCCCTTCAAGCTCTTTATAGCAGACAAATCCTCAAAAGAAAACATACTTTGTTAACTTTCATTTGAATACATCCTGCTCCCGCCAGACAGCCCACTTAAAATGACACAGAGGTAGTAAATTGTTCTACTGATTGGTTAGCTGGAGTTTAACAGCTTGAGCTTATCAGGAAAGCGATAGGAACAAGTGTCAGTCATATCATCGTTCAGGCAATACCTCCTTCCACTCTTCTTGAACCTCTGAGGTGAAGGCCTTTAATTACACTTTGCAGTAAACGATGTGTCATGAAAACACTGGGAGATGGACAAAGGCCACCCAGAAGGGATCTTGCTCAACAAGCCTTGCATACAACATCCCACAAGAAACCCTCTTAACGTGAATTATTTCAATAGCTGTGGTGGTGCATGGGTCTGTGTTTTTCCAAGATAGTGTTTTCCTCAAAAATTCCCTTATGAGGAAGAAACAACAGGAGATCTTTTCCTCAAGATACTTCCAATATCCAGCAACTGAAAGATGATGAGCAGCACAGATTTCCTGCTGTTTTCTTCTGAGAAATGGCACCCCAAGGCATTAAAATGCCCATGGAAATACGGAGGGCCAGCTTTTCACAGGCACTCACAGCACACAGTGCTGAATGGAGAAATACTCAGTTCCTGTTTTCTGGCCAATCCATTTAGGCTGCTGACTTTTGGCTCTGAATCCCCTCCAGAACTCAATGGCTTGTTCCCAATAACATGCACATGCCACTAAGCCCAGCATTGTCAGGCAGCTAAAAGCTGATCAGAAGCATTTGTAGGTTTAGATATTTGTTTGATGCTACAGTCAACCTTAGAATAATTGCCTCTGAAGAAAGAGGAGTAAATAACACACATCCAGTCTGGCCAAAAGCATTTTATCAGTGCCAAAATCTCCACAAAGTACAAGACTGTACAACAGGCAAGGACAATCCCTCAAAGGCAACTGTGATTGTTGCATGAAAGAGTAACAAAGCTCAATTAACCAATTAAATTTTCTGCCAAGAGACTAAGGAATTCACTGTTCAAACAAATATACAAAATTAGGCTAAATGGAAAGTGTAGAGGTCTGGGGAGATAAGGTGGCCTCACAAGAAAGTAAATTCTACAGGTACTTGGTGAGGCAGCCCCAAAACTGAAAGGACAAAGGAGACCATAGATCATGAAAGGGCTGGAGAGACAGACATTTAGGACATCTCAGTAATCGTGTTCATTCAATGCTCTGAAATAAAGCACAATATGGAAATCCACCAGTCAGGTATAAGCTCTCATTTGTGTTTTATATGAAATCAGAGCTAACTCATACCTTAGACTCTCTTAGGGTAGGAAGTTATCACAGGAGATCCTATGTATGACACTGCCATTTTGAGCTTTGAGCAGAGAATCCAATATGACAAAATTTAACATTACCTGTGAAGCTTCCTGATTTAACCCCACCTCCTTTGTTCCCCTGGTCTGCTTTCCAAAATGCAGCTACAGCCCCTAATGAAACCAGATGGATTTATGAAAGGGAAATAATTCCTGACCACCCTGACAGCACTCTATTATCACATGGCTAGAGCAGGGAAGGAAGGGAGAACAGTGGATATTGTTTACCTTGACCTATGCAAAGCTTTTGACAGTCCCCCATAATATCCATACAGATAACCCATGAAATACGGACTAGAGAAAGGGACAGAGAGCTGGGCTGGAGATGAGCTGCTCTGCCTGGCTCAGAGCTGTGGCCAGGGACACAAAGTGCAGCTGGAGGCCGGGCACTGGTGGTGTTGGCAGGGCTGAGGGCAGAGCTGGGGCCCACAGGGTTTAACATCTTCATCAGTGACCTGTGTGCTGGGGCAGAGGGCACCTTCTCCAGTGTGCAGCTGTCACACAGCTGGAGTGGCTGATGCAGCAGCTGGCCGTGCTGCCATAGACAGGCACGAGGACAGGCTGGGGAAATGGGCCAACAGGAGCCTCATGAAGTTCAGCAGTGGAGACTTCGAAGTCCTCTCCCTGGGGAGCAATAATCTCCTGCACCAGAATAATCTGAAGACCACCTGGCTGCAAAGCAGGTTTTTAGGAAGAGCCCTGGGGCTCCTGCTGGACACCAAGGTGACCACAAGTCAGCAATGCACCTCTACAGCAAGGAAGGCAACAGCCTCCTTGGCTGGAGTAGGATAGGCAGTGCCAGCACATATTTGGGGCTCCGTGCCCAGTGCTGAGCTCCCCAGGACAGAGAGACAATCTCCCCAGGG
>VZRO01006943.1:1533109-1590046 GCA_013397915.1 Daphoenositta chrysoptera
AAAAAATATGCCTGGAGCCTCCATATCATTTGCATGTCATTTTAAATACATTTACATTGCATTTTAATCAAGGAAAATGCAAACACATGGTTATAACTTTTTATTTATAGAGTTCTTATAAGGAACTCAGCAAAACATACAGACAAAATATGACCTCAGGGCTGAAAAGGAAAAAGTATCAGTGAGAAGACTGTCAGCATGTCTTGAAAATCCATCTGATAATTGCCCTGCTTTACATATAGCTATTATTGTTTGAGGCTATTTAGGAACTTGTAATGTTTTGATTGAATCAGTTTTATGATAGAAAAAATCTGTCTACAAGTACCCACAAAGTAGCTCCTGCACAGAGCACACATGACTCTCAGTTCTGGGTGTCATCTGGCAGAATCTGCTGGGACAGAGATGCTCTGAGTCATGGGCAGATTCTTGACAGATCTCATATGATCCTCACCCTCAGATTCCAAATTTCTGCTGAAAATAATACCCAAGACACCCTGACATCTCTTGCATCTCCTCAAACTGCTGCGATATGGTTCACCCAGTTACATCTCACGTTTCCTGGAAATGTGCTGCTGGTGAGGGAAAAGGGTCACAGCAGTGCAGCTGGCCAGGCAGAGGGTGTTCTGCTCTGCCCCGCAGCAGTGGGTGTTGCCCTGACTTCTGCAGTCTTTCTACGTGTTCATTCTTTGATAAAGTTTAGGTGTCACTCTAGGACATGAAAAGAAGCACTCCAGACTCGAGTTCTCTCTCAGATCACCGCCGCCAGGAAAAGAGACCTGGCTGTTTATTTCTTCCATACATATCTGTTTCTAGGAATGACCATAGATTGGAGGATGAGGTTNAGCGTGTCAGGTCTGCCCCGCCAGCCTCCTCAGCAGCAGCAGCAGCTCCACTCTGCCCTCCCCACCTCCCACCCTGAAAACACAATTACTCCAGTGCCTGACCCCCCTTTGCCTTCCAGGTGAAGGATCGGTGTCATCTGCTGGGAGGGAAGTTTCACGGGAGCTCTGGAAAGGTGGGAATGGAGTACAAATTCCAGAAACCAAGGAGGTCATAGAATATAATCAAGCTCTTTCTATAGTTACAGATACAGCAACAATACTGGAAAAATTTTGTAAGGTCATGCTTAAAAAAAAGCAAGCAATGCCAGAATTAAGGCTCTCAGCAGAATCTTGACCCCTTTAACCATGTACATTCTGATGATTTTCAGCACTCTACTGAAAGCCTTCATGAGAACCTGTGACAGAAATGAGCTGATTGGACACCAGATTTTAACTACACCAAAACTGTTCATATGGCTCACCCAAAAAGTTAAAGCTGAAAACTTCTGCAGAATTAAAATCCTGAAACAACTTTCTCCAAGACATTTTCCAAAATGTGACATTCCCCAAATGAAATACCTGGATCTGGTTTCCTCCAGGGCCTCTGGAGGTAATAGAAGAGCAGACTGAAATTGAGAAGGTTCTTCTCAGCTTAAAAATTACTCACAAATAAAGCTGAAGAAGAGGTTTCATCTTCAATAGGTTTGTCCATCTCGAACAATGAATGAACTGTCTCTTCTGCTCAGGAGGAAAGAAGCAGGTACAAAATAGCATAATTATCAATGTTATACTAGGTACAAAGGAGACACTTTTAATGCAAGCTCCATAAATATCTGCCTCAATCTGACAAGCAATGTTATGAGATTTAAGGTACTTGTTAAATGTTTAACCATTCCTAGGTGAAAAGTATTTGTTTTGAAGTATTGTTGCTGTAGAAAAGAGGAAAGGCCACAGATGTACTAAAGGCATAGAAACTATGGGAAATACATAAGAAAAAGAGTGAAAACCATAATGATACTTCAAAAAGCACTGCTTCTAAGGCCATAGCTGTTCCATAGTTGATCGACCTTCTTATTTTTCCAATCTTCACAAAACATCAGTGTTTCAGACACATCTTATTCACCTGGCAGAAAGGTATAACCTAATTCTCTTTCCGGGCAACCAAGCAAATGAAACTGCTACTGCACTACATAGAGTTTGCTTCAGGGCTTTAAGGACAGCGATGATATAGGGTAAAATCTCTTCAAGCCTACACTGATCTTCCAAGAACGAAATCAAGACCTTCCTTTTTTTGTTTTCTGGAAATTATAGGACTTCTCAGGTGAGTTAAAGCAGCCTGGTGTGACTGAGCCAAATGATATCAACCAAGTGACTCTGTGGGCTGCACTTTGTGTCTGCCCATTTTCATGGGGGGACAGAGAACTTGGTAGGGAGGGAGCTGCAAGTTAGAGCCAGGGCAGAGCTTTTAGAGAATAGTGAGTTAAAACTGGCTCTTCTGTGTTTCAGGTTTGTGCCCTTTTTGTTGTTGTTGTGGTTTTGGTTTCTGGTTAGGGATGTGGGACTGTTGAGGGTCTTTAAAGGATGAAGAAACAAACCAAACCCAAAAACAACTGATTGTCACAACTGGAAAAGGAGAGCTCTTAGAAATGAAATGTTATGAAGGACAGCTCATAACTCATCCCCTGTGCCAGTACCACATTATCCACCTTTTCTGACTTTTTTTTCCCCTCAGGGACCAATCCAGCAATAAATATGTCCAGAGTTCAGCTATACTTGATGATCACTGGAATGTCACTCTGCTCAAATATCTTATTTGCAGCTCTTAGGATGTTGTTCTTTTCCCAGCTGCATTATTCATTCCCAGGTAAGCTGTGTGAGTGACCTCCACACGGGTATGTGGAGAGCTCCTTGGACTGCTGAGGGGAAGCCTTCATTCAGGTCTCAGGTGACAGCAGCTGATGGTAGGGATGATGAAAAGAGCAGTGAAAAAGAAAATACGTCAATATTTTCTTGAATTACCCCCTATGTTCTACAAGTTAGAAACGACTTTTAGGTCATAAAAACTTGGAAGATACTGGGTCTTTTTTTTTTTTTTTNTTTTTTTTTTTTTTTTTTTTTTTTTTAATCACGCTGTTATCTGGGAATTTTTGCAGAAAACTGTACCCTGACTCAGTGAAAGGGTTTGGAGAAAAGGACATATCTGGCATTCCATATTTTCTGAGTGGAATAAAAACTCATAAGAGATGTGACTCAATTCACCTACAAGTCAGTATTTCCAACCCAGCTGAGGCTAACAATTATGACTGAACTTTGAAAACTCACATGAAATAACCAGATAGGCTCCATCCTATTCAAAGTGGATATTCACATCAAGCATCTAAACACTACTGCTGCATAATACCTCCATATTATTAACTTTTAAAAAATACATGGGCTGATCAGACACTATAACATTGTCAGCACACAATTTTATCAAAATATTCACTGTTTGGGGTGTTTTTCTTCGAAATCCCAGTTGTGACTGTATTTGAAGGTCAGATTTCAAAACAATTTCATACCTCTGCTTTTAAGTGAAACTTCATAGCTGAACCCTATCAAAAAAAATCAGAAACCACCAAATGAGATGCTATAAAAACATATTGTTTTAAAACATCTCTTGAAAGCAAAGACAATCTCATGATTATTATTAATAACCCTACATCAGTGTAGATCAAAGTTAAGGACAAAACTGCATTTTAAGTTGTGAAAGGTCACACTGATATTGGTACCTGTACTTGCCAGGTTTATTTATATTTAATGCCACCCTGACTGCAACTTGTAAAGGGCATCTATCTTTTTCTCATATAAAAATATGAATGTAATTTTAAGATTTATAGAGAAAGAAAACAGAAACTTAAAACTTTGTGATTCATAAGAATAGGTTTTCATTTTAAAATTAATTCTGCAAGATGTAGTAAAACATAAGTTGCATTTTAACCTGCATTTCACTGCAACTTTTTTTTTCCATGATTAGTCCAAAACCGAGATATAACACAGCTTGCTATATTATCCCTGTTCAATAAACTATGTGTGGTCTGAGTTTCTGAGCAAAAAGGTTAGCTTAAGGCTTATAATAAAAATGAGAAATATCATTAACTGGGCAGGGGAAGGATTTGCAACACCTTTGATGGCCTCCATTCAGTAATGGTAGAGGCAAGCAAATAAAAGAAACGTGTCTGTCATCAATAACACTGTGATGACATGGGGAAGGTCACTTCTACCAGAATTTTCATTTCTTCCTCCAGGGAACATGAAACACATAAGTACCTGATCGTGTACCTGGAGGAGCAGCAATACTGCCTATGATCAATCATCCTTTCTGTCTCTTGAGTGGAAAGAGAAATTTTCAGGAGTCAACAAAATCAAAAAGAAATTAATTCATGTACAGGTCAAGAATTGTGAACATTGGCACTGTAAGTAAATTGTGAGGGACTGTTCAAAAATTATTGAACGATTGCCTGTGCTAAAACATGGAAATTGTTCTGAATGTCTCATCAAGCAAAATTTTCAATAACAACCAGGTAAAAGACAAACACTGGATCTTTTTCTTGTCTTTTACATGTTCAGTTGTGAGCTGGTTTTCTGTATTTCTGAAATTAGTCATTCAGTGATTTTTCCTGAAATGTTCTTGCTCCAGGGGTTGGTTTTTTTCAGAAGGATTCTGTTATAGGTGTTTACTCCTCATCTTTCAAAGTGGCTCTAAAGTAAGAATTACCCAGAGAAATGTTACCAAAATTACTTTCTTTTCTTCCTGCAACATGGTCCAGTTCTTTTCAAGATCTCCAAACCTCAATGATGGGCTTTGTCACAATTTAGAACACAGCTCAAGTCAAGCATTGTGAAGTAGGAAGAACAAGAAGTGAAATATGTCAACCAAAAAGCCTAAGATGTTTTTATACGTGTTGCTATCTATATTTGGTTGAAATATGCCATTTTGTCTAATATTTCAGCATGATCATATTGGCATGTTTTCCTTCACTTGGTTGAAGAATTTTAAACTACAGCCAATACAGAATATTAAACACAAGAAGTTTACGTAGTCAAACACCATGAAAAATATATATACATGCACACATATAAAGCTCCTATTTCAATTCCACTTTAAGAAAAAGCCAAGCACATTTAAAGCCGGTTTCAATTATTTTTCACCTTCTTGTTTTCTTCCTGAGTTATGTTGAGAAAGACAAAATGTATCCCAAATAATATTTTAAAGCCATCACTTAATGTTCTATCATACATCACCACATATTTCAGTTCCCAGACCTTTCAGCAGTTATACAGCTGTTATTTATGGCACTTGCTACTGGTTTCATGTTGATTATCAGAAAGGGAATAGGACTTGGGTTTTTTTGTAGATTCTCTCTCTTCAGGAATGAAAAAAGGAAAAAATCCCATTATAAATAAAGAGTGAAAGTGTTACCCTACCTTTTCTTAGTTGGGGTTGTTTTCCTTTCAGGTTCTCTTCTACAGACTCCCACTGTAAAACACATCTCTAAGGAACATTTCTTAATGTTAAACTGAAAAGTTACTGGTGGCCTTGGTCTTCCTCTTTCTAACTATTTTAATTCTTCCATTATATCCACCACCAAAATATTCTTTCTGCATTAATATACTGGTGTCAGGTCTCATACAGCTACACAAAACTGAAGTAGTATTCAATTATCTCTTTCTTAACAGCTCTCCACTGTCAAGCACCTAAGATAAGTACAGCTCCAAAGACAACACAGTACAATATTAAGTGAACTTTAATAGTAAATAAACGATGGCAAGTGTTCTCCCTCCCCACCTGTCAAACAAAAATAAACAGTAAAAGAAAAGTACAATCATTCCAATTTAACAAAACATGAACAGTGACACTACATTTCAACATCAGCAGGCAATCATTAGCACATAGGCCAAGATATCACAGGAGAAAGGAAAACAGATAAATCATTTGAAAGAAATGGCCTGTTACTAGAAACACAAACTCATATGTGACAACAAATGGCAACACAAGAAGGATCAAATTGCCATTCCCACAAGCATAGGTTATAGAAGGAAAATGGAAGAGAGATGCTCCTAGTGATAATTAAGAACTGAAACAATCATATTGTAAATATTCATTATAGAAAGATAGCTTCACTCCTTTGAAAACATTTCCAGGTTGCAAATGTGTAATTGACTTTTTTTTCTCCCTTGTTATGAAGGATGAAAGACCCCAGCATCTGTTGTGCTACACAATTGGTCTGTTCACAACACTGAAAAGTTGGGCACTTAAAGGTGAAAATATGCAAGAGGCTTTTTTCTCATTACTTATTTCTGCAGGTCTGTAAAACTGAAAGGATTAAAACTTTACATCCATTGATTAGAAGCCTAGGGAAAAGACTGGAATGGTGCAGTTAATACCCAGCTTCTTTTTAAATAAAAAGCCACAATGACTTACTCTGCCTACAGAAATAGGAGAATCTGGCTGGAAGAAGATCTCCAAAATGTGAAGGGCAAATCTTAACACAATGAACTTTTGGGGGGATTTCTATTCCCATGGTGAGAAAACAGCAGAGGTGTTAATTGTGAACTACAGTTCAATATAAAGGCCCCACAGAGCACTTGGTACTCAGTTTTGTTTCTCATGAAAGGCCCGTTTTTCTCAGCTAAAAATTCAATCTCCAACCCCTCTGTTCCACTCGGAATTCATAGTTATGCCTAATCTGCTGCTTTTCTGGCTCACTTACAGGCCCTGTTGGCAGGTAGTGAATGTAAAATAATTTTAATGGGGGAACCCCTGGGAACGGGAGCAAAAGTTTTGAGCATTTACAATTTTACAATGACGTAGGGCCAGCTGTTAGATAAAATAGGCCTCCAGCAGTGGAGCCCACTGGAAGGGGAACATTGGCCTGGGTGTTTTCAACTCAGCAGTCTGCTAAAGAAGGAAACTAGATCAGCCAAACAGCAAAAGGACAGGACTGGTCTGGACAGGGAAACATCCTGAGGACATATGGGACTTATTAAACCCATGGTACAAGGAGAACTCTGTCCCCAGTTTGAGGGCCACAAACTGTCCAGGCCACAAAGTAAGGCCCACAGAGCTTGAGGGCCCAACGGGAAGGCAAAGCAAATAAAATGGTTCAGAATGGCAGCAAGCAAAGAAAAGAAACCCCTGGACAAGGACAATTTGATATGTTGGACAGTTTGTACAAATATGAAATTAATTTGGATCAAGCCCAGAGCGTATTTAGTGCATCACAATCAGGCACTAATTCCTGTCTTTTCTATTACTTACCATCCCCTGAACAATAGCTCTAAGTGATGACAACTGGTGCCAAGTTTAAAGAAAATGGAGTTAATTTATTTCCCACTGAAATCAATAGAAATGTCTCCTTGTCTTCAGGAGATGCCAGATTAATCCATTTATGAGCAAGAATACCTGCTCATAGCAATCCTATTATAGAACAATTGGGAAAATTATAGCAAACTGAAGAATAAGCACTGTGGGTAAGAAATAATAAAATGCCCCTTTTTAAAATATTCATCATTCTCCCTTTGATACAAAAACTAGCCATGATGACCTATTTTACATTCATTTCTTCCAACTCATTCAACTGATCAGTGGTTCCCAAGGTACCCGTTACCTTGTTTTCCTCTGCTTTGGTCTTCTCCATGGAACTGTTCCCTCAATTCTTTCAAGTAACACAAACATTATTTTCATTCCAGTGCCTCCAAAAACATCCACAGGAACATTAAAAGCAAAAACTATGCCCGAAAAATCTTGTATTCGTTTGTGTGTATCATTTTGTAAAGGAGGGAAGTGGCTTATAGAGCTGAACTCTGCTGAATTCCTTTGCACAGGGTTCAATTGCACTTGGACAGGGAAGAGCACAAACATTTATCAGATGGGAATCAGCTGGGAGAGTGAGGCAGCAGCAGCTACTTGTGTGTCTTCATCCTTGGAGGTTTTCAAGACCCAAAAGGTTGAAGCCCTGGGTAACCATGTCTGATCTCACAGCTGACCCTGCTTGCAACAGGGTTGGCCAAGAGACCCCCTGAGCTCCCTTCCCACTTGATTTATCTTGGGATCTCACTGACTCCACCTTCTTAATCTCTATCTCCCAGCTGAGAGGAGAAGGACAAAAAAAAAAAAAAAAAAAAAAAAAAAAAGGGAGAGTTACTTCAGTTAAAAAAAGATAAGAAATCTGTGCCTCT
This sequence comes from Daphoenositta chrysoptera, assembly GCA_013397915.1. Lineage (NCBI taxonomy): Eukaryota > Metazoa > Chordata > Aves > Passeriformes > Daphoenositta > Daphoenositta chrysoptera. The sequence goes on from VZRO01006943.1 coordinate 1,541,149, forward strand.
AGTGGACATGAGGAATCCTGTAGTCCACATCCCTCCCCCAAGGGAGAGCCATTCCTGGCAGATCTACATACAGTTTACATTCCTTAAGGTTTCCTCTGCAGAGGTATGGAGTCTCCACAACCCCTGCTAGTTATTCATTCTGATATGCCACCATCCTTCTCAGGAAGCTTTATCTCAACACTGTCTAAATATGTTTTGCTGCAGTATAACTCCATAATTTCTTGTCCCAACTGCTAGACACGGATGGAAGATTATTCTCCCCCTCTTTGCAGCATCTTGCTCTGCATTTTTAAATTAATCTCAATCTTTTTTTCAGTGTGAACAACCCCTTGTCTTACCCAACTCAGTTATAAATCTAGGCTAGATGGTTTCCTTCATAACCGGCACTATCCCAAATCCCCACACAAAATACTATTGCAGTTGATTAGATCTGCCTAAATATTGAGCTTCCACTCCTCTTTTCTGCAGACTTTTCCAAGTCACATCTTCATTTTTCCAAATAATTTTGATTCCTAATTTAAATCTAAAAAATCTTTCAAGTCCTTCGTAAGTCTATGAATCCCTCTATTGCATCACCTGAGTCTCTAATGAAAATATTGACCAGAACTTCAGGGTTGTGTAAAAAGGAAGAAGCTGTTATTTCCTGAACCTCTCTCCTAACTTCCTTCCTTCCTTCATTTCAAGTCCATTTCCCTCCTCCCTCCGTAGGGCATCCACAGAGAACAGGCAAAGAATTAGAGGAGAAGGCAGGATTCAGCCAGTCCAGCAGACAGAAATGTAGTTTCGTAGTGATAAAAGCCAAAATTCTGCCTTAGTCTGGATGGAGACAGAAACCTTGATAACATTTGGTTGTGTTTGAGCGCCTTCAATTTTGTGGTACTGCCAAAAAGTGATATCCCCTTTCTAACTGAGTTATTTCCCTTTTAAGACAATGCCAGAGTCAAAGCCACAGCCAGTAGTCTTAATGGGAAGGTTTAAACATACATATATATACATATATATATACACACATGGGAATTATTATGACTATCAAAAATGAAAATATTGCTAATGTAGTTCAAAATGGAAACTTGGCCCTTTGGAATAGAGATTGAATGTAGAACTGTAAATCAGCCACAGCTCAAGTTATAGGTAGATGCAGTTGACCCTGGCTCTGGTCAGCAGCACACAGTGAAAAAGTATCCCTAATTATTAATAAAAAGAAAAAATCACAGAGTGCTCATCTAGTATTTTAGTTTTAGTTTAGGTCTAATGCAGTTTAACATGGTTTTATCAATCAGCAGTTCAACTGCCCTAGCCTGACACTGGAGTAAAAGAGGATCACACAGGTGGAGACCTCTAGAAACCTTTACACAAAGATTTAATTCCATTACCCATAAATATCTATCAAGGACAGCAAAACACCTTTGCTATTCTCCATCCTATTGAGCACTAAAAGGACACAGTATTCTTCTTTCTCCTCATCAGAAACTGCTTGTTCTCTCCACCCCAGCCAGGACTGAGTTTCTTAGATAGCCCATAACTATAACTACATATATATATAACATTACTGCCAAGTGCTTTGTTTTCCTCTGCAGCAAAGGGTGTCTCATGTTCCCTGAGTGTATCATGTGCTAAAAGGCATCTGCAAAATCTCAGTGAAGGAAAACACAGAAAGCCAGAGGAAAACTAATCTTAAGATACAACTATAGAAGTGCTCAACATTAGACAAATATTCCTTTGAAAATACTTTTAAAACCAGAAAGGAGGAAGATTTCTGAGGCTTTCAGGCCAGGGGTGCATTTCCCACTCAGTTTAAAGAGGAATCACAGGCTTGTCCTGGCACCTAGTAGCAGCAATACAGGCAAAACATCTCAAGGTATCTCCTCCCTTTTCACAAAGTTTTCACAGCAGTTCTGGGGTGAAATACTGACAATCTCACATCCCCTGTTGCCAGTTCTTACCCCTTGCACCAGAGCATTATAATGATTTAGCAGCAGTCCAACAAGCCAGAACTAAGAGTGATTTAGCTGAAAAACAAAGTAGAGGGTTTTGCCAGATTCTTTTGAAGCCAAATCAATTCTTCAATCGGGTTTACCACTTTCTCGTGCAAGAGCTTGTGCTGGAATAGCAGGCATGGACACAAGGGTGAGGAGTGCATGGGTTGTAGTATTAGCCAAACTCTGACTGCAGTGTCAGAATCCCAGAAGACACATTAGCATGTTTGGAACAGTAGGTTGGTGGGAGGCAGGAATCTGTCACTGAATTTAAACCTGGTCTCACTCACACTAGCTGCACACCAACATGCTGCTCTCAGTTTTCATCCCTGTAAGAGAAAAAAATCAAGACCAATGAGTTAATGAAATGTCGGGTGAAGAATCAGCTAAACATGTCAAAGTGCCACAAAAAATATTGCTCCCAGAGGAGAAAGAATCAAAAGTTCACCAGAAATGGCATATGGCTGGCAATCATTATTAATAACCAAAGAAAGGGGGAAAAAAAGTTTTCTCCCACCCCACAATTCAGTCAGATCCTTTCCTGGCTACCACTCTAGAATGACAGATTACATACACTACAAAAGATTCCAAAATACATATGTCAGTCCCTCTACTTCAGGTTTATTTACAGTTTTCTCAAAGGTGCAGACAACTGAGGAACCTCCCATATACCTGAACCTCAATATTATTGAATCATTAAAAGTAACAGCAACTGACTCTTAAAGAAAAAAATCAAAACCAAAACTCACCTCTTCTTAAATGTCATTCTGCTATCATCCCTCTCTTCATTATTTTATTTTTCCACACCGTGTTTTTCATTATCAACTCTCTTCAGTGAGCATAGTTCTGCAATTCATTTTGGAGTGTTTTAGTTCATTTTCTTCCCTCAGCCCAGAATCACATACAGCGTGTCTTTCTGTAATAAACCAATTTAACAGGGTTAACAGACACTGGTATGACACATCACAAGAGTGATCCAAATACCTAACAGGCTGCTGTACAACTACACAAAAAACACAGCCTTCTCTCTGTATAACCTTATTACACAACAGAACTGATACAGAAAGAAACAAAATGAATTTCAATATGCAAAAGACATTCTCTCTGCTGGATTATAGTCGTATTTAGAAATCAAAATAGATTTCAAGTGGATAATGAAACTCTGAAGTTTTATCTTTTTATAAAAGGTCAGTTCACTATTGATGTAAATCAGCTGAATTGTATTTCATACCGTATCGTTTATTTGCCTCAGTGGAGGATCTGTAAACACAGGGAGAATAGTCTTTAGTCTAGGAACAAGGAGCTCAAAGTTTAGTTCCCAGCTGTGCCAACAGTTTTCTGTATGAACTTCAAATGCAAATCCCCAAACATCTATTTTTGTTCCATAAAAATGAAACAAAACTTTTCTGGATAGTGTATTTAAATTGTAAGCCACATGAGGCAAGACAAACACTGTTGTTATCAAAATGATAGAAACACAGGACTCATCCCTTTTTGTTTCCAACTACTAATCTGGTCTCTCTGGGCAAGTCAAATAAACTGTGATTCACCCTGGGATTCTGCCTGCACCAAAAGAGATTCCAAGTAAAACTGCCTAAAAACTTCCTCTAAGTTATTTCCAAATCTGTGAACCTCTGCACGACAGAAGACTTCAGAACCAGGAAATGGAAATTCCAAAATTCAAAAAAATTCCAAAATTCCAAAATCCAAAACCAGTGGAAATGGTGACTTTTGTATTTTCCCCAGTGCTTCCTTGTCAGGTAGAACCTCAACCAGTTTCTAACACAACTGATATGCACCTCTTGAACTGCTGTTCAGTAAATGCAGCCCCCTACCTTTTGATGCCTGTCAAATCTGCTTCTTTACTGCCCAAAGCCATTCCAACTAACATCTAAGCTCCTTCTGAGATCCTCCACCACTTACTCTCATCTTTCCTCTGTTCATACTCTTCAGTTACTTGCTTGACTACCTGTTTCCTTTACAGCTCCAGGATTTCAGCTGACATAAGATGTAGCCCTCAGGCATGATTTACAGCTTAAATTCTCTCCAAATTCCTTAGCCAAAATAATACTGTACTCTGAACCTTATGATTTTATTGCTACTATCTCCCTCGAGTGCTAGTCATTTTTAACTTCTGTTCAGAGCTGTCTCCATAAAAAAAAAAGAGTGCAAATGCTCCTTTAAGAATTTAAGAAGGAAGTTCTATGATAAATGCAAACAGAACAACACAGCCCACAAATAGGATGGCCAGTGAATTCATTTCAGCTTGCTGATAGGCCAAAAAAAGCAGTTTTATTCAGTCTGAGATTAAAAAGACACTTAAAAATAGGTAGTTTTTCTCCAAAAAAGCAGTATTTAAAAAGACACTTATATGTAATAGCTTGTACTCCTGATCTGGGTCTACAAAGATTAAGAAAATTGTGCCCACCTCCAAAGCTCAGGCACCCAGGGGAATTCAATGAACCAGCCAAAGATCTGACAGATCTTCCAAAGAGGGTCATGTGGATGAATGCACTTGCAATCAGATGGCATAACTGTGATAGCAGAGAAAGGAGTCTCAGGTTTCCTGAAAGCTACTAAGCTTAAACCATATCTTCCTCCAGATAAAGATCCAGGATTATTTGAACACCAGGTCCATATGTCCTATGTTTTTTTCTTAGGACAGTACTAGGAAGAAATGTTAATATCAAACTTCCAAGATTCACTCATCTTCTACTTTTTCTTTCTCCCTTAGCCTGAGAGAACAAAGGCCCTGTACTAAACCATTTACAACACTGCATTAGAATTAGAAAGAGCAGATTGCCAGACAGTCTTGGTAAAAAAACCAATGTGAATGTCATCTACATGGAGCAGATTGTTAAAAATCAATCGGCCTGAACTTGTTCACACAGAAAAAACTACATAATAAGAAAAACTAGGCAAGCAAATTGCAGCAAAAGATGCTTAAAATATTTGCACAGAGAAAGCGGTAAAAATCTCTTAAATGATCTGCTGTGAACTGCTCTGCTCCCAAGTTTCATCACTGCAGTATGTTCTACTATTTAAGCAAGTAAAATAATTAGCTTTTTAAAGTAAGTAAGTCTTACATACCTCAGTAACCCTGTACTAACTTGCAAGGTCTGGAAATCAAGCTGAGATCTCATGACAGGACTGATAAATAGAGGAAATATTTCATGACTATAATGATTAGCTGTACTGTTAGGTATAAATCAACAGTCAAACTTCATGAGTTTACTTCCAGTTGTGCAACAACTTATGTAATGTACCAGAAAATATCTATAGCATGATAGGACAAACCTGCCCTTCTCTCATTCCTTTTAGCAGTTAAACTCAAGTTTAACATTCCCAAATGCCTTGACTTATTCATCCACAAAGCATTATTCGCAACTCTTTTCTTGAGTAAAAAAGAGATTCCCAGGAGGTGGAGAAGTGTCAGTCCAGCTGCAGGTGAGGTGTAACACCTGGCTCATCCTCACTGATGTATCAGAAACAGCAGTGACTCGCACATTTGCAGAGCAATCTGGCCCAGTCAGGTGACACAAGTGTAAAATGTCATTGCTGGTTTTTCCTGTGACAATAACCAAACCAACTCCCTGCAGCCCAGCACATGCTCCTGGGGATAGGGCACCCAGGGGCAGCTGGGGAGGAAAGTACGTGTGGGTGAAGCTTAGGAACAAAACTGCCAGCAGTTTCTTTAACAAATTAAAAGTTGCCTTCAGTCAGTAAAACTCGTGTCATTTCTTGGTCAGGAGCCCCACTTGCAGCCCTGCAGGCACCAGCCCCTCTCCTGCCCTGCAGCAGGGGCGCACTGCCCCACAGCCCCCCTTCCCTCCTGCCTATGGGAACTGGAGGGAAAGACCTCACCTCCTCCAGGGTGAAAATGTTCATTTCAGCACGTCAGAATCAAACCCATCTTTTTTTTCAACTTTTATCTCGAACTGCTGTATAAATCCCAGTCAAACTCAGAAATCATTTCAGAATGATTGATATTACATTGCTTTGGGATTAATTTTCTGGGAAAAAAAAATTAAAAATTAACAATTTCCCTCTAAATAAAACAGATCTGTATTCTCTTTCTGGCTATGCCACAAGCTTTTTTGTCTTCTTAGTTATTCAAATTCTCTTTGCCTGACTTGTCTTATTGTTCAGACACTGATCACGATGCTGCTGGTCTCTAAGGGTGCTGCAAAGCTGCATCACTAATTCACTACCAGGTCGTTGAGGCTTCTGTATGGAAGATAGCATGGAAATGAAAAAATTAAGATTTTGCACTGAGCAGCAATAATGTCTTTTACTCCTTGACAATGAGACAGAGAGAAGAATCAAATATACAGAGCCACATTTAGTTCCAGATAAAAGAAATTGAGAAAACAAATGTTCTAAAGAGTGTAACTCTATAAGGAGTATTGCTGGATATCATAAACATTGAAATTTTCCTGCTGTCCTAAACTATCATTCCATCAAGCTTTTAACCTCTGCTGTAGAAATTTAAATATTTATTTTATGATAACTTAACATTTGGTGACAACAAGCTACAATCTCCATCAATTGTTTAAAATGGGAATTTAACTTAGATCAAACCAGAAATATACATGAGAAGTGATTGCTATGTTTGCTGGCAGAGGCCCCATCTAGCAGCTCTACCATCAGAGCGTGCAAAAATCTGCAGTAGAGGCACCATGATGCAGTGCAGAGCTCTCTGAATCGCCTGTAAGAAGTCATTCAGACTATGAATATTGATGCTTCTTTGGTTTTTTTAGATTAATCACCAACAGACTGCGTTTTTCCCCCAAATGTTGACCCACCCGTTCTGCTGGGGCGGATGGTGCCCTCGACTGACCACGTTTCTGGTGGAAGGTCATGGATAACAGCCTGGCATCAATCTCCAAAGGCACTGGGCTGCCTCCATAAATGTCAGCCTGGGAAGGCAGCAGGGATGGAGCAGGGCTCGCACATTAGCACATGGTTGAGCTGATGCAGGTGCTCATAACTTCTTGCAGATGGAGATATAAATTGCTGACATCTCTCCCAGGACCACAGCATTAAGTATGTATGCACAATACCATATGTAAGAGTTTGAAGCCACAATGACTTCCTCAGGAGAAGCATCGTTTAGGGAACTGAAGGGTGGAATTTTTCTTTCATCTGGAGGAAAAGGGCCCGAAGGAAAAGAGTGATGAGATGTTTGTTTATCATTTTTAAATGAGCTGCTAGAAAAGAAGACAAACGCTGGAACATTTTTGTCCTGGAAAGGAGAGACATTGTGGTTGTTATTTTTATCACTTAGCAAGCCAATGGCACGAATACAGTAAGGGATCTTCACCATGCACCAAGACAATGCAGGGGTTGCAGGAGAAGGAACTGTGTCTCTTGCCCATAGTTTAAATGAGGGGGAAATCTGGTGGGTTCTACAAGAGCCTAAATTAAAATGTCCTCTATTTAAATTGCAACTGTGCCCTTCCAGTTTGAAATGTAACAGATTTCATAATCTTCATATGTTAAACTCAGGAAAATAAACCATCCATGGCTTCAATTAATGATTTCAGGGAAGAAATTACAGGAGACTGTGAACATGAGCACATCCTTGTGTGACTGTGGGCATCTGTATAAACCCCCTTAACCCTCCAAATGCTAAATAATGAAGAAAGTGTTCAGCTAAGCTGGAAACAGAGATTTTACCCAGCTGTTTGTGATTTAGGAATGTAGCAGTCCTATAAGAAAGATCACCAAATTGTCCATTCAGCTTCCCCCTGTACCCTCTGACCATATCCTGCCTCCCAAACCAGGCTGAGTTCTGCAGATACCACCCCACATGCACAAAGATTAAATCTGCTTTTCTAGGCTAGGGAGCCTCGGTAGCATCACGGGGTAATGCTTGGATTCAATGCAAGAGCAATGGAAGTTGTTCTACAGTTAACAAATATATTGCTATTTAATCCACCAAACATCATAAACACTAGTGCAAATATTTTAATAAGCTACTGTGTAGTCATTAAATATTGAAATCTCTTCTTAATTAAGTGCTTCGTTTGACATAATAATCCTCATTCTCAATGCAAGATTTAGCTGTGTTCCAACACAAGGGCAGCAGCATGACATGATGTGTTGGACCATCTGTGTTTACAATCACTGACTTTTCTAATGTATATATGAAAATGAGGTCAAGCCTGGAACAGGTTGCTTTATTTAGTTGGAGGATAGCTCAGGCTGTTTCTATACACCAAATCCATGACTTTTCAGAAGTCTGACCAATTACAGAAATGAACTGCTCTGTTGAAATAACACTTCTGAAAGTTTTTTGCATTTCTTGGAAAATGATGCTGTGCTGCAGAAGTACTTAAATTTATCCAGTATTTTTGCTGCCACAAGTACCTGTAGCAATATGTGTGCTGAAAATTAGAGGAAAATAGAACAGCCATGGTTTTCAGGATTTTATAAATTCTAAACTATGTCCCCCATGGACTTTCCCCCCCTCTTTGTTCAATAGAGCTGTACCTTCAAGCAGAATTTAGACAATGTGCAATTTCACTTTAAAATTACTTTTCCAGGCCCGTTCAACTTTTAATATCCTCTTATTATTTTTAAACACGAGGATAATTACTGACAGATTAATGGAAGATGATATTCAGCTACGCAGTCATTACCAAAAAAGAATTATACCATCCCAAGTTTTACTTACTTTGCATTAGTAAGGATATCACTACAGAAAGAGGCCAAACCCGTGGATGAAGGAAAGGTTTGGCATGGGAAGAGAAGGAGGACAAAGACATCAGAGCACTGTGGAGAGGTGCTCATGCTAATACCTCCAACAAAGCAAAGCCACTCCTTGTGAGAACTGCAGCCTCAACCACAGCAGGCTGTGGGAATTCATGTGGAAGGCAGGAGATCTCTCCCTTTCCCGTGGACCCAAAGCACACTGGAAAAATTGTACAGACTGAGGGATCTCTTCCTGCAAATATCCACGTGCTACCCACCTCTACAACTCTTCACCTGAGGGCAGTAAACCTCTCACAAGAACAGCAAATGAAATTGGGAGAGGAGTTTTTGGTGCTTCCAAGATACATAATGCCCACACTGCCCAGGAGCTGCTTTTCATGCTGGGCTAGGTGACACCAAGCACTGAGCTCTGAAACCCAACCTCTGAAATGTGGTTAGTATTCACTCACAATGTTTGGTGTTTTTTTCCTAAAATCATCAGTGCCTGTAGCCATGTGATAATTTGGCATTCTTTTAGAAAAACAGTCATGCCTCTAGCTTTCAAAGTTTCAAAATTAAAAAAAAAAAAAAAACAAACTACGCTAGCTTGTGTAGCCAGATGGCAAATAAAATTTAAAGAAAGCAACTGAAATGCATTTAGAATCTCTAAATATATTGGGCTTGAGTTTTTATCACTGTGGCTGGCAAAGCACTAACTCCTATAAATGTATGAAAGGTTGGGATATCCAGGAGGGTGAAGAATTATCTACAGTGACTCCTAAAATTATAACTAGGAAAAGCTGCATTAAATCAAGGTAAGAATACTTAGAAAAATAATGCCAAAATGTGAAAGATTGCAGACATCATTCTTAGTCACCATTTTTCTTTTCTTCTTCCTATGCCTTTGATCTAGAGAGAGGCAATAAAAGTAATATGAGCTATGAAAGGAAAATCATATAAAAGGGAGGCATCAGAGGCCCATTAAACACAATCAGTTACAGGGAATGAAGGACAATACATGAGCAAAGAAAAAAATTTCCATTTTAAATTTTTAATCATGACTTTTAAAAATAATTTTAGGCTTGTTTCTTCCGAACAACTGTGGTTTCCTGGAATATTTTTGCCATTTATAGACCTCGCTATACATTCTATCTCAATATGCTTTAATACTGCACAAAGACTTTTTCCAAGCAATTTCTAGCCCATCAACTCCTTGTTCCAAACTAGTAATTACGAAAAGTCTTTTTGCATTGCTTTGCATTGAACTTCTGACAGTGAAAGATAAAGAAGGAAGTACTTGACAATAGATCCTCAAACTATTGTTTTAGAGTGACCAGGCAGAGATGAATTTGCTTAACTGACAGCAAAAATAATCAAAGTAATGATTTATAGAAAAGATGCTCTACAGATGGCAACCAACTTTCCCACTGGAGAAAAGCAAATATTTTCCAGTAAAAAGATAGAAGAAAATGTTTTATCCAACAGCCTCAGCTATGTTCACTAACAAGACACCTTAAAATAGAGCAATCAAAGCAATCATTTATGTGCAATACTCCTAGCTTTAGGAAGTCATATAATCTGCAAATGTAAAGACATCTTTCTAATACCAGGATGTGTTCAAGAGACTGATATATTGGTCTAAAAAATATTATTTGATATCACAATCACTCTCTTCTTATAAATGCTTAGTAATATCCCATGTATTATTGAATATGATTTCTGAAATTCCAGTATCTCTCTTGTGATTATCAGTCTGCAACAGCCACCTTTGTCCACATCCATAACAACTACATGGGAATGTGAGAAATTATCCTTGGTTGCAAGAGAATTTTGAAACTTACCTGAGAGGAATTACTAGAGAAGAAAAACAGGTATGGAGATTCTGATGTGGAACTGACCCTGCAGATCTGAAATAAAAAATAAAAATAATTTTAAAAAATAAATAAAGAGTTGCTGAGAGTCACCTTTCTCATCTTCAAATGTTCTATCCATTAAAAAAAATATAATTTAAAAATAAGTACAGGCATGCACATTGGTAATAAGCTGATCACCATAAGGACTTAGTCTCTAGAACAGAATGCAAACATGCCTCCTGTTGAATTGCAGAGCTTCTCCTTCAAGAAAAAAATATGGTGCATAGAACTACCACTAAAATATTAATTTTCTTAAACAGTAAAAGCACTAAGGTTTCACTCTTTCATTTGCTCATTTTCATATGCTACACTTAATTACAATGGAACTTTAACTACTTATTAATTTCTGTTGGACATGACCAGTCTGGGAATTCCCAAGAAGTGCCTGAATAAAAATATTCAGTTCAATATTCACGTTCAGCAGAGTGCAAAGCACATCCAGACGTAGCTTCTGTTCCTTGTGAACTGTCACAAGCACTGCAGGAGGAGCAGTGGGAGCACGTCACCCACACAGTAACAAATACAAACTGAAGCAGGAGCTGCTGAAGTGAAATCAGGAGTTAAAAGCCACTTGTTGTTATTCCCTGCACTCTACAGCACCACGCAATTATATCACAGACACAGTTAATTTCAGGCATCCCAGGTACAGGGTGGCTATCAAATGACATTCACACCAAGTACTAAATTACACGAGGAGACGCCTCAGCACTTTCAATGGCATCATTAGTTGGATAAATGCTGCATAATACAAGCATTACTATTCAAATCTCCCTATAATTTCTAAAATGAAAAGTGATCACTTCAGGTACTTACTTGAAGCATAAGTTATTATGGTTGGCTGTTAGTATTACTAACACCATCACTGAATATATACATATCACTTAATCAAAAAAACTGTATATGTACAGCACGAATCTGTCATTTATTTGTTCTAAATGGTCTTTAAGATTCTCATTCAAAAGACAATTTCAGAACACTTGGAGCTAACTTTTTGAAAAATATTTTGAAAAGTGGAGATCTACATCTAGAGCCTGAACTTTTTTAGTGAACCTAATGAGACTGTTGTCAAAAATGTTAATGGCAGAAGAATCTGCTTTTTACAATGCATTGTCACACAAGCATTCTTAAGGAAGGATTGTGTTCCTAGGGACTGAAACTTCAGCTGCAGCAGCATGCTGCTCATGTCTGAGCTCTGAGATTGCTTCCCTATTCCTCCCCCGAGAGTTCCATGGATTTGGTTCAAGCACCATTGAACGTGATGCTGTATTAATTGCCCTGGAGGGTAGCAAGGCCTTTGAACTGTGGCTGTGAGTGATATTTTGCTATAAGACATGTGTCAGCACTTGCCTGGTTAACTCTAGGGCTGGGTTGTACAGCATGCTGGGACCAAGTATCTGGAAAACTACTTTGCATCCTAATCTTACATCTGTTTTCTATCATGCTGTGAGATTGACTGGCCATTCTATCAGAGAAGCATCATTCTGGAATAGACAGTCTAAGTAAAAATATTGTACTGTCAAAGAATATTAAGGATATGCCATCATCTCTTGTAGTTCATAAAACCAGCTGGCAGAAGGAGACTAAAGTAATATAAAGGTTGATGTGCAGTCCTTTCCCCTGTGAGAGGGACAGTCTGGGCCCAGCTTGGTACAGGAGAAACTGAAGTTCAGACAGTTCCACAGTCCCACTTGTCTCTGTTTGGGGGTATAAATCCTCTGTCACGCATGTCCCGATCACACAATCGTCCATCACATAATCCATTACCATCAGCAAGAGAACATCGCCAAGGGGTCACGGCAGAGCCAGAGCAGGGCAGTCATGGATGTGCACAAAAGCAGGGATTGTGGCAGTATGAGGGATTTTCAGCAAAGTAGAAACATTTTCATGGCTAGAGGCATGAGGATAGGGGGTCTTTAACTTATGGATTTAGTCAGGATTAGGATGTTAATTTCCACTTTCAGTGCCTAATTTTTTTTTATTATTATTTTCTCTACCCTTTTCCTTCCTTTCCTTCCTTCTCTCTCTCTACTTTTCCTTATTTCTACCCCTCTCCCCCCACCCCTTTCCCTTCAATTCTTTTCTGGTTCATTCTATTAGGAATTCTCTGAAAAAACAGGAGACTAAACTTGCCACTATTATCAAACAAAACCTCTCTCTTTCCACAAAAGAACATGAGCTACACCGTATTCTAATAATAATATCAGTTAATAATAATGTTCAGTAATAATAATTAAACTCTTTAGTTTAAAAAGCTTACCTGGCATTCAAGTGAAAAAAGTAACCATAAACTCACAAGATGTGATAAAAATGGCATCATGTACAAATCTACATATTGACCTGTAAAACAGAAATTTACTATATTATTTCTTGCATAAAATAATAAACCTTCCCTAGTAATATATTTGATATTCTAAAATATCAATCAAAAGAAAAGACATAATACTTATACTAAATATTAAAACATATGCCCTTTTCTTTTTTTTTTGTTACCTCTTTAACCCATCATAGCAGAATATTTAGGAGAAAGAGATGTTGCCATCTGAAGCTGAATGTTTAACAAGGACGTCAACTTAAGATTAAAAAGAGAAATTTTTTTAAATGCAAGATGAAGTATTTCAGATTTCACAGTCTGACAGAGCGACATAAAAAAAGTACAAAGTACAGCCACAGTCTTTTGATCAGGGACAAAGAGCTGTCCTTCATGCTGCTGCTAATATGACCTAATGAGAGGATAATATTGCTCAAACACCTGCAGCTTCAACCAGTGGATGTGTAGCTGCTCAGGATTTTATTCACTGTGAGGAGGCAATTGTGTCTCTCTGAAACAGTACAAGAATATGGGTAGAATCTTTTGTGGAAAGAGAAAATACCCCAGACACACTTTTAGTTGATGATTTAAAAGGTAAATAATAATCCCTTCCTAAATGAAATGTCTTAAAGCCTACACTCGCCTACTTTGTTAGGGCCCAGTGAAATCACTGAAGCTGATGGAGAAAACTCCCATTAAAGCCAATTTTGCAGCAGAAGAGGCAATAAACCCCTCAAGAGGAGCAAGGGGTTGATAGCACAGGACACTCAGTGCCTGAGGTATTACCACATTTCACAACTCATCTGTTGACTTCCAGAGTCCATCTCTTTGTGTAGGGAGAACTTTTTTATGTCCTAGGATGTTACCTTGTATTTATTTTCAAAGGAAAAAAGCCTCACTAGAAGTCTCTAAATCTGACTTGTCAAACAAGAAAGTTTCTGCCCTAAGTAGGAGAATAGTTTGTAGGGATTTATCAAGATAGCCCATCAGATTGACACTTGACATGTAAATTGAATAGCAAATCTGACAGCTCAAATATTAATGCATCCACCTAGTTCTGCCTTTCACAGGTACTCCTGCAATAGGCTTTTTGAAAGCACCCTTGATATCCATTTCAAATCTGGCTGATTTTTAAAGCTGACATTGTACCAACCCAGTTTATTTGGATCTAGCTGTTTAAAGACACCTCAGTCTGTGATTATTAATTACTGATTCAAGTGAGAAGTCCTGTTTGGTATTCATATTCCTCATTAGCTTTTAATCAGATGAAAGAAAAAAAATCCTCCCCACATAGAATATATTTGATCATTTCAACTGCAAGCATTACCACGCTCGTAGGCCAAAGGATTACACTGAACTATCCTCTCTTGTGTTTGCTTGCTCTGCAGGACATGTTCTCTCCCCAGAATAACCTGATATCCAAAGGAGCAATAAGTTAATAGATCCAAGTCAAATACTTGCATCCATCCAAAAGAAACAGTTCTGCTGTACTGCAAACAATGGGACAGGTCCCTGCAAAGCACTGGGGCCATTTACACCCTCGTGGGCTGTAAGCTGGGGACTGCAAAAACTCAGATCCTGCCATCCTCCTGGCTGCTGAGAAGTTTCATTTGCTGCTGGGATCTGCAAGAGCTCCTTGCAGAACCAGCTCTGCGTTTGGAACTTTTAGGAGCTCTCTGGTAGGGTGGGATTTCTGGGCTGCACATGGTCTGGATATCTCTGAGTTCTGTTTTTACTGCACGAGTCCTTTAAAATAATCAGGCTTAACATTCTCTGGGAAGAATGGAAACACCACTACTCTTAAATATGCTGTGTAAACAGCAAATTGTAGGCTGAGGGAAGATACAAATGGAGCACATAGGGATTCTGCTGAATAGGAATGACTGGCCTTCTTTATGCATAGTATTTGTACTTATCATCAGAATGGACAAAAAAACCCCAACTACCACCTTCTTTTCCCAGAACAGGACTTGAGTGCTGTCTTTAAAAACAATTTGACACCTACCTCAGACTCATTTCTTTCATTTTTCAAATACAATTTCGTAGAATCATTACCCAGTAGTCATTTGAGAGATGAGATGATAAGTAAAAATAGCTACCACTAATATCACTAATAACTCTAAAGTCTCTTCCAACCCACACAACTACCACCTTCTTTTCCCAGAACAGGACTTGAGTGCTGTCTTTAAAAACAATTTGATACCTACCTCAGACTCATTTCTTTCATTTTTCAAATACAATTTCATAGAATCATTACCCACTAGTCATTTGAGAGATGAGATGATAAGTAAAAATAGCTACCACTAATCTCACTAATAACTCTAAAGTCTCCTCCAACCCAAGTCATTCCTTTGATTCTAATTGCATTAGACCTTTATTTTCAAGTTTTCTGTTTATTTATTTCAGTTCTCTGATTCATTTCACATCCAGGCTAGACATTATCATAAAAAAATATATTGTCTTTGATTTTAGAAATAATCTCCCTTCCCAGCCCTCCATGTTTTTTACCAAATTACTCCATCTGTTCCTTAAGAGGTCTTCCCATGCAAACCAAAGAAATGTAGATTGAAATAAGAAAAGTAATTTCTTGCCAATGCCACTTTGGTTTACCTTAAAAATAACGGGAAGATACATAAAGAGATGATGATCATGTAGAGAACAATATTTTAGGAGATTAATAAATCTTTCAGACATAATCTAATGCCAGGACACAGAAAACGAGCAGAAACAGACTTTAGGAATGCTGAAAAACAAACAGGCCACTGAAAACCTGCAGCCACAGAGCAAGGTCTGGCAGATCAGAGTGATCTGGCTCAGGCCAAGCACATGTCCCCAGAAACAGAAACAGTGAGACACTAAATTTACTAAATTATTTGTGACCAAAAAGTTAGATCGATGGTATTATAATTATGGTCCCAAACTCATTTGTTTCATGTATAAGAACCTCACCCCTTCAATTAAAAAAGATAGATTGCAGCTATTAGATACCACTTTTCTCAGAGAGGGGAATATAATTTCCTCTTTTCTGGAGTAAATATTGGTCATTCTAACAAATACAGTTAATATATTCACAAAATAAACGTAATTTTGATCTGCAGTAGATACGAGCGCCCAGTTACAGTAAATGTTAGCTTCTGGCTTTTAGATCAAGAGCTTCTGACGTTCCTAAACTAAGATTTCAATGTAGCTGGACTCCAAATATTATGTCACATCTGCTGCTTACCTTCTCTCACACCTTGACCATGTTTCCATCCAGTCTGCTTACTCACCTGTTTTTTACAGGAGCTTTCTTTTGTTGCTTGAGTAAATACAAGTATTCATCTGGAAGAACCAAACTGGCTGTGAATTTTCCTTTCAGTTAATTCAGTTTAATCTCTCTTAAAGGAAGAAAATTTCGTGGCAAAGTTTACCTCTTACCACTAAGGAAAACAGGGAGGGGGGAAAATATCTCCACCTTTTCAGTTGTGGTTGATTGATTCCCCACCTTGGTCATGGGGAAAGGCACTGCCCTCCTGAGTCCCCAGAACACACGGCTGGAAGGAGGACAACAACTGCTCACTGCAGACAGGCAGTGCCTAGAAGACAGAAAAAGGAGGAGGTAGCAGCAGAAACCCCAAATATCAGCCAAGGAAACAAAATATGGCAACCAGGTGGAAGGCCCCGGGATCATTATTCAGAACACAATTTCTAAGGTAAGTATAAATATAAAATTATTAGCATGTTATAAAAATTGCTGGCAAGAATGAGGTACTCCTTAAATTATTTGGCTGGATTAGCAGATAGGGATAGAATTCTATTTTTTTTTTTTTTTTTCTGATGATACGGTAGATTCTGTGACAGTAGCAAATATTCTTGGAAAATTACTCTTTTTGTTTCAATATCAGTATTTGAAAGAGATGATCTGTGTGCTGCTACCTCATACCAGGCTGTCCAGCAAGGCCCAGGGAAATATTGTAGGTCTCCTGCAAAAGTCAGATTATTCCTGTTTGAAAGAGGGAAAAAAAAAAGACAACTTGAATTTCAGGGTTTATGTTATTTTGTGTGTGTACTTCCAACCTATTGAGAAGTAGCACCAGATTCTGGGTTAAAGGT
The DNA here is from genome assembly GCA_013397915.1 of Daphoenositta chrysoptera. Taxonomy (NCBI): domain Eukaryota; kingdom Metazoa; phylum Chordata; class Aves; order Passeriformes; genus Daphoenositta; species Daphoenositta chrysoptera. Next base: position 1,558,134 of record VZRO01006943.1, read on the forward strand.
TCCCAACAACCTTCAGAAAGTGTCCTAATGAAAATATTTTAAGCCCATCCTACCCTAAACCTTCCATCACTGAATGTCACAGAAAGGTAATCCCATACCCATTTATCTTATTTTGATAGAAATCAAAATTTATATTTTGAATAAAAACACAGTAGGCAACTGGGCCACTGAAGCAAATATAACTGATAAGACATTTTTCATGCTTTATCCTGATCTTGTAGTGCCTGTGACTCAGAAACATCAAACGACTGTTTTTCTATCCTGTCAAGCACCATATCTTTTCCTGCTTGAGGTGGTACACAGGAGAGTTCAGGAGCATTTCACAGCCACCTACTACTGTTTTCATCTCAACTATTATGTATTCTGGTAGAAAGACAAGTACTTCTTCTTTCCACCACAATTTCTGCTTTTTAACAGTCCATTTAAAACAAGATACTTGGGGATCTTGGGAAGAACCTGCAACTTTCAGACCATCCTAATCCATTTTAGCAAACTGCTCAAGTGTGTACCTTAGGAGTCACTCCTGAGGGCTTCTGTGCCTCCTTTGGGCACCAAGGCACAGCAGAAAGCAAGGAGGGATCTCCTCTGCCACCAGGGCAATGTGAGTTTGGGCGCTACAGAGCCCGAGAATGCCCAAAAGAAGCACCCACTTTGCAAATGGATGAGCTCCTAAAGATGCACTCGTGCTGTAGCTGACTTGGAAATTCTTGGTGGGGGTTGGTAACTGCAGAAACACAAGAATTTATAAAGTCAAACTCATTTGCTGCTTGTTATTCTCATTTTCAAATGTTCAGTATAGCAATGTGTTCACATTAATACAGCACACCTGAAAAATAAACACAATAAAATGAACACTATCCTTCTAAAGTTGAAAATTACATGACTTCATCCTTCTGTTCTTTTTGCCTTCAGCCTGAATCAAATACAAGAAAAAGACCATTTTCCCAAGCAGTAGCAGAAACTTCAGAGGGAACTTGACTTCACAGGGCTTCTGGACTGTATCTGACTGCCATTCTAAACCTCAAGATTTATGTGTATAAGCTGTTTTAAAAGCAGATGCAGTCACTGTCATTGAAGCAAGAATATTAGCTAATAAATTGGTCTGAGCTGGAGATACCTGTACATTCAATCTATAATTTGTAAAATCCTGTACCTATTCTTTGTGTCCAAGGTACATTGATAAGCAAGCCCACTACAAATGCCCATTAATGCAGCATATATACACTGCTTCTAGTTAAAGGGCAGGGTTCACATCAACTGACAAATTACTACTTTACCAGTAGAAATCTCTGTGAAACAAGAATTTATACTGAATTCACCTGCAGTGATGCAGGTTAAAGTAGGTCTCTGGTGTATGCTGTGGGCAAATGCAAGCTTTGCCTCACCTATGCTGCAAGGCAAAAGCCATAAATTAGCCACTGATTAGGCACAATTAGTACAGCCTGACTGCTTTGCCTAATAAATTAACTTATGTCTGATCTGTACCACAATACAGGTACTTGGTCTGAAGCTGACTCATGTCCCACAGCACACAAGCAGGGACAGGAAACTGATGTGCTGTATATTAGAGATACATAACACCCTTAAAGGGCAGCTGTCTAACAAGCTGCAGAGACTACCAGAGTAGGAAACTTGATTGCAGTGCAAGAAAACAATGGTGAAATTAACAGCTGGGAAGAGACTCTCTCATTTATCAATCAACATGTATTGATATCGGACATGGAAGTTTAACTAGTGATGATGAGACACTCAGAGATGAGCATTCCTTAAAAGGAATTAAATCACAGATCATCAAGATAGTGAATTAGGAAAAGTTTTGCAGGCAACTCAAGAGTTTAAATACAAAACTCTTTACAGCAATGTCTTGGAAAAAACCTCTCAAACTTCCCTTGTGCCATATATTCCTGAGCTAACAGATACAGAGTCAAATGTCGGGATCCAGGAAAGAGATTGAGGCAAGCACAGACTTCATTTTGTGAGGATCTAGGAGTAGAATTGGTACTTGAAATAGAAAGAGAAAATGTTTTTAAAACACCATCTTTCTGAGTTTGGAACACTGCTTATGAAAGTTGTGATGTCCTTCACTTTGACTTTCTCTTTTACCAAAAGTACATTACTTATGATCAAATGTCAGATTGACATAACTGAGTTGTGCTGATCTGCCAATATTACCAGCTTTTCTGATCTGATAAGATGTTCATTTCAAAAATACTTTACTTTATCAAAGAAAGATGAAGGTCTCTATGTCCTTTCACCATGTTATTTAACACTGAACATGCCCATGAATTCTTCAATATTGTTTCACTCTAAAGGCTGTTTTGCTCTCAAGATACAAAGATACCACATCTTTAAAATAGAGATGTTACTTTTTGGTGATTCTTATTTTTAATAATTTCAACCTGGTTTTAAAATAAGAATGAAAATACCAGCTCACACTAGTTCACTATGTTATTCCTCAAAACCTTTTCACATCATTAGTTGGCTTGCAAATATATGCGATAATACTGATGAAAGAACTTGGCAATTTAAATTGCCAATCTACTAGCTAATATACTAGAATGAAATTTTGACTAGGTTCAACTCACCAGTAAAAGGGTCACTCTGTTTTCCATCCAGTTTAAGCATACAGAAGAACATCCTTTTCCCCCAGGGTAATATGATAAAGAAGCTCATCATGGAGAAGGGAGTCTAGAAGATTTATTTTAAAAACAGAAGAGAAAAAGCATATCCTTGAAAAATGTGAAATAAAACCTCTGGGAAATCTACGTGCCTACACAGTGTGTGGTTTTGTTGCTCATATCTCAGAAGTAAAAGCCAGAGACAACAGGAAGATAAGTAATTTTAATAAAGACAGCTTCAGAAGACTCCTATTTCCTCAGCCGTGTTTGCAGCTGGTGCCCATCAGCAGAGGGGCACGGCAGCCAAACCAGGAGTGTGCCAGCAGGAATCCAGCACCGAATCCAGGAGAGGTGAGCTGCAGGTAGGATGAACCTGGGATGTGCAACGGAGCTCAGCTTGCTTTAATGGCCCACCTGTCTTTCCTACCAGCTCCCAGTTCACCAAAACCTTGTAAAAACTGCGTCTCTACTCAAGCAACTAAAGGAGATTTGATGAAAACCAAGCAGGAACCCTGGAGTTATTGCAGGGTTTGTTTTGCTGACTCTGCTGCAGGCCAGGCTCTGTTGGCAGTGCTCGCCCAGCCTGCCTGGTGAACGGAAACCGAGAGCAGATCCTGACAAACACCGGGGAATCCTGATCACAACTTCTCGTGTCCCACTGCATTCTGAACGCCACCTGGAATTTCCAGGAGGCACACAGAGGCTACAGACAAGCTGTAAATTAACTGCTCTCTGCCAGCAATTTCCACAGCTCAGCCATGGGCAGCACCGCGGCTCCTCTCTTAGCAGGAAGCAATCGACAGGCAGAGAAAAGCCATGAAGCATTTCAATCAATGGCATCAGGGCTAATAATTACTGCTGACTGCTTACTTTAAGTTTCTAAAGACAGGTGATATAATTTTCTGGAAAAGGTTGAGCGTGCAGGTGTTCAGAAAATGTGAATACTTTTTAAAAATACATTCAAATATTTATGAATTTTAAATATGCAAATGCAGTCCAACAACATCACACTTCTAGGACATAAAGTGTATAATAAAATATGACAAATACTTACAATGAAAACCCCTTCAGTTAAAATACTTTTTTTAATCAGCTTCTCTATTTTCTGTAAGAGCATATTAATCCTAAATTAATTTTCTTTCAATCATACCAAGTAATTAGAGCTTTCCTTTCTAAATGACTTTCCCATGACTATTTCAGTTAATTCAAGAAAAATTTTAGGTGTTCATTTTGGGGTAATATTTTTGTGCTTCTGATTATTCATAACAATGAAAACAAATTCCCAGACATCAGGATTAAAAAAAAAAAAAAAAAAAAAAAAATCACACTAATTCCTTGTTTTACTGTCTCTAATACCCAGAATTATTTATTATTGCAAAATATAGAACAGCCATTTAAAAAAAAAAAAGATTTTTTTTTAGTACCAGACACAAAGGCATATTCTTCCTTACTATGGAATTGCCAGTATTTTTTTTTTTTTTTCAAATTTCAGTGTTGCATTAAAAAATGTAAAAGTGCTAAGGCTCTGCTGGCAGAAATCTTGTTTTATTCCTTTCACATGTAAGGACTCATAACCAAAGGAGTGCTGCTTCACATAAAGCAATAAAATTTCAAGGACCTCACTCTAACATTAATTTTCCATTGTATCAAAAATTAATTACTATGTAATTAGAATGACAGAAAATGCAAATGGGATTTCTTAGCACTATCAACAGCTGTTTGAAATGACATTTATTTGAAAATGCTGGAAAAACAGAAATGCTCCTTCACAAACTATGTGGCATTGAATTTGTCAGCTCTCTATCAAAGCCTGGTGAAACCTCTGCTTCTTACATAGGATGCCCCATAAAACAGATAAAATCATGAATATGCAGCCTGACTAACACGGCTCTTTCCCCCAGCTCCTGCTAAGTAAGCAAGGACACGCAAGAGAAACACGTCTGCAGGAATGCCAGCACTCATGACCCCCTCCGTGCTCGGAAATTATCAGAAATATCTGCCACGGGGAACCACAGAGCTAATGAAAACAAAAATGAATTGAACCTCAAGGATAATGATAGCTCAATGTCTAATTATCTGGGATGAATTTTTGATGACACCTCCTCCGGCCAATTAGTTCGCCAGTCACCAGGAGTGCTTTTGGCAAGGAGGGTTAAACAGAAGGCTGGAACAATAACAAGAGAAAATAAGACTGCAAATGCCCAATTCTTTAGCCACTTCTCTCCGAGGCAGAGGCAGGCTCTGTGGGAGCCAAGGGAATTAAGATAGGTTTAAACCAAGGTGAGAGAGAAGAGAATCACCGGGCTGGGAAGCATCCAGGGAGAAACCCGGTTTGAGGAGAGAGCTGCAGCCTCTGCCCATGACCCAGAGCATCACAGAGAAACCCGGTCTGAGGAGAGAGCTGCAGCCTCTGCCCGTGACCCAGAGCATCACAGAGAAACCCGGTCTGAGGAGAGAGCTGCAGCCTCTGCCCGTGACCCAGAGCATCACAGAGAAACCCGGTCTGAGGAGAGAGCTGCAGCCTCTGCCCGTGACCCAGAGCATCAGGGAGAAACCCGGTCTGAGGAGAGAGCTGCAGCCTCTGCCCATCACCCAGAGCATCAGGGAGAATCCCGGTCTGAGGAGAGAGCTGCAGCCTCTGCCCGTCACCCAGAGCATCAGTGCCATCAGCTGCTCCTCCTGCCGTGCCCAAGGGCTGGGGACAACACCCCGAGAGCCCGCTGCTCCTGGTACACCTGGGCTGGGAACTGAGCCCCTGCACAGCCTCAGGGCTCTGCCCATCGGGGGATGTCATCCCTGTCCCCCCACCCGTGACACTGCTCTCAGAAAAACAGAAGAGGAAATCACTTTGCCTGCGGGTCAGCTGTAAAATAAAAGTCACTATAAAACAGTAGAAACTAGACATATGAAAGACCTTGTACTTCGCATATATAAATCAGCATAGCTCCATTAAATTCCTCCTTAAAAATCCTAAATGCCAGCATGAACATCAGTCAGAATCTAACTTGCACAGCCCTCCCAGGCATTCAGGACACCATGTGGCAATAGCATTAATTCACTCATAGAAACCCTCTCCTTGTGCTGGAGAAATAGCTGGAGAAAAGTGAAAAGGCAGCTGCTGGAGAAGACTGATAGAACTTTCACTTAGTCGGATTTAGAAACCTTATTGGAGTAGAAGAGTTCTTGTGCTCTAAAGAACACATCTCTGCAAACCATTATGCTTGTGTGGGAAGCTGGAAGAATGGGGAAAGACAGGCAAACGGAAAAAAAAAAATCCAGATACACTTTTAGTTGATTTTTCTTCTTCCTTTTTGAATTTTACAAGTTTGCAACAAGCAAAGGCCAGGTTTTTGATCTAGAGCCAGATAGACAATCTTTTTAACCAGAGCCAGCATTCACCATAATGAAAAAATATCCAGCAGAACCTTGTATCTTGTCATTTTCAATAATCCTACTATATCCTACAAGGATTATTTTTTCCAAGGCCATAAATTTGTTCTCACCCAGTAACCCACCACCCGCTGATCCCCACTATTTCTGAAGCCTGTCACAGACAGATTTAGTTACAATTTTTTTTCCTATTCCAGGAAGCAGAAGTAGTATTTCCTACCTGCACAGTGCATTCCTCATTCTTTCTGAGAAGCTACTGAGACATCTGATACCTCACTGAGATGTTTATTTTAGACTTTTCTTTAGCGGATAAGAGCAGTACAGCAGAGGACATGAATATAGGAGATAAAGCTGAGAACACGCTAAAACAAGCCTAGAGAACATCTGAATATAACCTATTCTTCTGTGCTGGAGAGCATAAACAAATCAGTTGTGTTAGATTTAAACTTGCTTGATTTCAAGTTCATTTCTGCAATACCATCAGGTATTTATACGGACATTTCATAGTGTGTGAGATGCTATTTACATTTTGTGCACTAGACAGAACCAGAGAGTTCACCTTCGATACATGGGGCTGGTCACTCATTTGGGAAGCCAAGGTGAGCCAGGGTAGCCAGTGTCACCTTAAGACTCTTAAAGGTTAGAGAACAAGGACTGCAACACCAAAACAGCTCCAGAGACTGCCTCTTCTATTTGGAACTGGCTGAACTGCCTGCAGCCACCACATGTATCCAAAGAAATCGGTGCTGCTCTGTTCTAAATCTTTTTATCAGCCATCTTATGCCTCATACACTGGCCATTCAGGTTGGCCCTATAATATCAAATAATACAACAATTTATGTTGGAAGAGGCTCTGAAGGCCAACATCTTCCTGAAAGCAGAACTAACTTCAGTGTTGGGTTGCTCAGGGCTTAGTGCAGGTGAGTTAAGAACAGTTCCAAGGATGGTTGAACAGCCTGTCGAGGCTCTGTCCCAGTGTTTGACCACCCTCATTGTAAAAAAAGCAAACATTTCTTATGGCCATCCTTGAGAAATACCCTAGTGACAACAAGACCTTAAAAAGAGCAACAAAGCATGTCAAAAGCTTTGAATAATTTCGTGATATGTAGTAAAGACTCTGTTTGTAAGTGGTGGCAGTAGGGTGACTTCAGGGTTAGTTTATGTTTGCCCTGCTGGAACTGAGCACAAACACTGTAATTGTGGCAAGTTCATGCTCAAGTGTTCATTAAACAGCAAAAATGTGGGATCACCATTCTCCCATTCTCAGCTGGGCCATCCCACACTTCTCTTCAATGCAGTTGCAACTCAAAATATTCTTGTTATAGTTTCACCATCAAGCTTCTACTGTTCAGTTTTCCACATTTTAGAAATTATTTTCCCTCTTCCAGACATGGGCGTATGCTAACTTTGCTCAGGCAGCAGGCAAAACTGGATACCATTGATATGTTTATAATCTAACCTTACACCAACAAGAAAAAGCAAATGAACTACTTGAAAAAGCAGTTATTTGATACAACTTGATTTGGTTGTGTTTATTTCCAAAGAATGCCTTGGGTAGTGTTGATCCATACCAGTGACAAGCCCTGCTTTCTGCTGTATACCCAAACTAAGGCTAAATTAACAAACTCTTTCAGTTTGTAATCAGGTTATAAAAATAAAGTGCGTCAAACAGAAACCAACCTGTTTGTTTTGCAGAGTAATGCATGTGCTGTATCCAGACCTTAATTAGACCACATAGTAAGAGACTTTTATAGATGGATTTTTATAGACACTTTTCCAGACATGCTGTGCTCTTGATATTCCTCCCCCAAGCCCCAATCCACACCTTGCTAAATAACTTTTATAGGTCTAATTAAACAGGCTGGTGATTCAGTAGTAATCCTATTAAAACAACAGTACCTGGGCACTGGCATTCTTACTACAGCATCCCTCTTTCTTTCAAGTAGGATTCCATAAAAAGAGCTGCTGGTAAGATCTCGGAGCATTTTTATCTTGCATAATCTGATGACATCTTCAAACACCACACCCAGTTCTGTGTGAGCTGGATTATCAGCACAGCCCCAAAGAAGAGCCATTAGCTCTCCTGCCAGGAGCTCTGTGGCAGCAGCAGCAGCGTGGCTCTGCACCAAGGTAATTACGTGCCTTTCTGCTACACTCCTTCTTCTTCTGGAACTAGGAGAGAGCAAGCATTGTTCATCTGAGACACCCCCTGAGATCTTTTATGTCTAATATCATTGAAAGACAAGATAAACCTCCATCATTGAGATGTTGCCTAGAATTTAATAGGAATCTATAAAAATTACCCTCCAAAATAGAAGAATTCAATTGAGAATGTTTTATTTCATTTTATTCTAGTATTATTAAATTTAAGGAACTATTCCATAGAAGGCATGCAGGCCCATAAAAGTTGATAACAGAGCTCCTGTTATTGGAATTGAGGCCACAATTCCCTAAGATGACTCAGAAATCTCAGAGACTGGTTATGATACCTATTTAGCTCCGCAGGCATTTTCCGTGAAGAATAAAATGTTGGAAAGCCCTCAGAAATTATTACGAAAAGCTGTTCATGCTCCAGGATTACCACTTTTCTAAGAACTCCCTTCAGTTGCAAATATGCCTCTCACATAAGAGTTTGTGTCTGCTGAATACTCCACTGGCATTACCCAGGTCATGCTGGGGCTCATGGAAGAAGAGAGGTGGATGCTGTCAGTCGTTCCTGCCCTGGCCTCCCACCAACATGGAACCTTGGGAATGCACATGGCAAATCTGATCCTATTCCCAAGCTGGTAGTGCACTTCCCACAAGAGGATTTTTCTGAGCTCTGTAATAAATACAAACTTACATGCCGAATTTTATTCTCTGTTATATATAGGTTGTTTTAATGTTTATATGTGTAATTTTCTTACTATTCTAATAGAATAATTTCAGTGCTGTGAGAGACTGAAGAAGGCTTCATTTCATGCTCCCAGCAACATCTTTAAGTATGTTGAAGTTATCATCATGCTTATCCCTGTAATAAGTTTTTTTCCTGCATCAATTTTATCAGTAATTTTTAACCCAGAAGTTGAAATAGTTTGAATAAAATAAAATATTCTCACCCAAAACTACTTCTATATTTATAAAGGAAATCTGGCAACTCTAATTCAAAAATACTTTTTTTATTGTGGCTGAAAGAACAGTGTATTTCTTCAGTACCTGTCTGGATAGAACTGATAGATGCTGCAGTCTAGAAATGATTTGGCACTAAGAAAACAAAGTTGAATAGATGATTTGTGGCATTAGCCATGCTGAAATACCCTATCCCCTAATCTTGAGTAAAGAAATAAATATGTTTAGAAATATACAAATCTCCTGCAAAATCCAATGCTAATCCAAATTTACAGTTAGCAACAAACATTAGAGGGTGGTCTGCAACAACCCCAAGATCACGAAACAACCTCTCTGTCACAGTTCTATGAGAAAGCTCCGGCTAACACAGGGTTAAGTGCTGTGGCAGCAAAACACTTCCTTATCTGAGCAATCCATGCCACTAAAATAACAATTCCTCCTATTTCCACCCTGCTTATAGGGAACCAGCAGGCCTTTCGCTCATTATTATTTATTTCTTTGATCTTCCTCGCGTTGAACCTTCCTGCACTTCCTTTTACAAGCTCTCTGGCGAAGGTGTACATATCAACACCAGCTGGCTGCAGGCAAGGAAACCCTGCTCCACGCTTCCCTGAAGACAAGCCTGCTGCTCTAGCCATGAGCCACTGACACCACTGCCAGCTCAGCACCTCCCAGCAGTTCTACTCCAACACCATCACTGACATTTCCTCACAGAAGTGGAGAAGGAAGAAAACCTAAGCCCTCCACGGGACCTATCATGGCAGGGAATGTGCGTCTCACATTTTATGAACACCGAATTCCAGGCTCAGTCCTGTGTTGCTGCCACGAGCTCTGCCTGCCAAGCCACTGCTCTGTTTCTGATAAGGAGGCAGCAATTCAATGCAAGGACAAGCTACAGGTCTTCTGAGTTGCTCTTTCAGTACTGCTTTTTGCACAACAGAACCATTGATTCCATAATGATTTTTTTTTGCCTTTTCTTTATACCTCTGTTGTATGCCTTTGTGGCCTTTTGTATTCTTGGTGTTTCTTTTAGCCTACATTCCTAGATTTAATGTTTTGTTGAGTTAGGAGACTGAACATCTTGGAGGCCTCAGACACCAAGGTCCTCTCTGGAACACATTTTGTAAACTAAAAGNTACCGAATTTAAAAATCCCTTTTTCCCTTCTAACCCTGCTTGGCTCTGATTTTAAGAACAAGGATAAGGCATCACCATCAGGGAAAGGCTGTGCATCTCGGGAAGGTTGCTGGCAAAGCTTGTCCATTTTTACTATGTTCTACCAAAACACTTAGCCAACTGAGTAATAATAACCTCTATTTATCACATCCACAACTGGTGAGCAATTCCTGCTTTACAGCTGTGGATTTATGACAAAGTAACATTAGAAGCATTATTCTTAAACCAGAGCCTGTGCTTTGTTAGTTGACTTCCACAGGCACATATTTGTGTGTCTAAACACTGTAGGCAGGACTGCCCTGACAAATTAAAGTTAAGGAAATTGTATGTATATATCTCTTAGTTCTTGGAACTGAAATCATATTAGCTCTGCATGCAATCCTAAATGGAAATTCACTGTGAGCCTTTTGAGTGCAGCTCTTTCTTCAGCTGACTACCTTTGGCTATGCATCTTATACTCAGGAACTACCCTTCATTAAGCTGCTTTCACTAATTAACCACACCATTACATTGTTTGATGTGTCATAATCTGTTCAAGGCCAGCTCAGCTGCATCCAGCGATGCACTCAGCAAAGCCACCCATGCAGAGGCAAATCCACAAGGACTTGTCTGGCCCCGGGAGCCCGGGGGTCCAGGGCTGCAGCCTGGAGAGCTCCTGGTGCCCCAGCCAGGGGTGTTTCCATCCCAGGGGCTGCACAGGGGTGCTCCTGCACCCAGCCCTGGCTGCAGACTGCTGGCAGGGACCTGCGCCTGAACACCCTCAATGAAATTCATTTCCACCACAGGAAGATGCTTGTTAAGAAAACAAACAAACAAATTATTAGAGACAACTTGCAAGATACCAGCTAGATGTGCATATTGAGGACCGTGGTTTTTTAAGGAAAAACAATAAATTCAGAGTTTTGCTCCTCTATGGCAAATTGTCCATGACACAGGAGCACGCTGCACTTGGGCACTAGCTTGCTGTAATTCCAGTCAATAAATTTTGCAGAGCAAAGGTCAGCACAGGACTCAAAATTAATCTCCTGCTCCACTCAAATATATCCATAAACATTCCTCTGCCTGTACATATGTAGTAGTAAGCAAAGTAGAACAGAAAATTCCAGACCAGTTTAAAATCTAACTACACAAGCTGGGTTCCTGAAATCTGATAACCACTAGAAATGCAAATAAACTTCCTCAACCTTAGAATTTTCAAATAAATTGTGTTTAAATTTGCCATTTGTATTCTTCTAAAGCTAGAAACCTGATACTATACATGCTTTATAATCATCCTGAAGAAATATAGACCTGTGCTGAAGATGTGTGAGCCAATGTATCCTAAATTTAAAAAAAAAGACATAAAAAAGCTCCACATTTATAACTCTGAAGACAGATATTACCTTATTACATTGGACAGAATCAAGCACAACAGACTCCTATAAAATGCTATAAAAATATACTTTTTATTGCAAGCCTAGTCACTGACAGTGAATTTGAATGCCAGCTATGCATAGGTCATATCAATACTCTTTCATGTCTTTTTTTACACTAGATTTCTGTGAAGTTTCAAGCTTCTTACTAATTCTTTAAGCATAAAAACACCAGCAGGCGCCAAATTAAATTATCAGGCAGCAGGTTTAAAACAAGCAAAAGGAAGTACTTTTTCACACAATGCATAATTTAATTGTTGAATTCCTTGCCACAGGATGTCGTGTGTGCCAAAGTCATAGGCCAGTTTAAAAAAAAAAATTACAACAAAAAACTAAAAAAAACCCACAGAATTTAGTGAACAGATTTTCACCAAGGCCTACTATAGAAATAAAGCAAATATTATCTGCAGCTCTGGAATCACCAAAACCACAGAACACAGGAATTTGGAAGAGAAAATAGGGAGAAGTGTCATTCCACTCTTTCTTTAGCTTGCTCCCTGACCCCTGCCCAAAACAACCCCAAAACTTCTCTTAGAGGGTACCATTGGAGGAAGAGGTTATTGGCCCAGCTGGACTTTGGCTAACCTCATGTGGCAAGAAAAAAAAATATTTCCCTGTATCATCTTCTTCAGATAAGACTTTTGACAACATCTAGCAAAAGTTTCTAAACTGTCTTTTCTCACTGTTTTTTTGTGTCTCTGTTATAAGACAAATGCATCCCCATTTGCAACTTTTCGGTCTGTTCTTTTCAGATCAGACAACATTTGGATAATCATAGCTTATTAAAAATATGTGTTTATTGTTTGTGCCTCAATTTAGCTATGAGCAGGCTGTATCTACACTCTGGCCACCAGAGCAGAAATGCTGGTGCCCTGCAGCTCGTTATCACTCTGATATTGGGCTGCAGGACACACCCTGATACAAGGATTCACTCCCTCCCAGAGAAGGGCTCCTTTGATATCAAGAAAATACATCCATAAGGAAGCACACGAAAACCCCCTACCAATGCAATATACCCGTTTCCCTGTTATAATGTGGATTATTTCCCTCCTGCAAAGCAGCTCTCCCCACGCTCACATCGGTGCCACATTTACTGTGGCAATTGGGAGTTCAGGGTGTGATTGGCTCTCAGCTCACTCGTAATTTTTACAGCAGCAGATGCTGCCATAATTCTTCTTCATAGCATCACCTCTCCCGTTTTATCTGCAAAGATGACTGTCAAATTTATCTTCTGTTTAGATCGTCAGCAAGAGAAATCAGATGCTTTTTGAAAAAAAGCCAACTTTTTGAGCTAAGTGAAGCTTGAACATGTTTCAAGCTTGCTTGTTTTATTTTTGTAGCAGAAAACTATGAGGACACACACGTGCTTTATCAAATCATGAAGTAGCATAACTCAAATTCTTTGCATTTTATCATGTTTTCAATTTTTTGACAGAATTTTCAAAGTTAGTAATGTTAAACTGCTATGTGGAAGCTCTCCTTTAGAATTAATACAAAGTCAACCAAATATCTTTTAATTTACTTCCATTTCTAACCTAAATAAAAGCCACTTTAATTTTGAATGAGGCTTGGGAGAAGGCACTGATGTCATTTAAGCAATCCACATTTAATTCCAATGGATTAAGTTTCAGTTTAACTTTCCTAATACACCCATATGACGAGGTCATAGCTGCTTTTGAAAAAGTAATGGATTTTAATAGGTACATCAAGTAACATAGTAGATTCCTCCCCAGATTGTTTTTCCAGAAATAATGTGTGCTACAAAATATATTTAATCTGCTACTGAAACAGAAAACTGGTGTATTAGTTTATAGCCTTCTTGTCAGAGACAGGTACTTCAAAATCATGCAACAGCTTTCCAAAACACATAATTTAATTTTTAACTAACAAAATTTTGGTGGAAAATAAGTGGGAAGAAGCCACTTAGAACCAGGAAGGTCTGAGTGGAAGAAACTCTTCCTAGAAGAGTTGAACAAAAGCCAGAGATTTTTTGACAAAACTGCTTCTAGCTCTACTGCCTTTATCAGCATTAGGTATTGTGTGATTCACAGCCATGAAGAACCCCTAGCTGAACAAACATTTGAACAAGTTCTTTGTTTCTGAAACAGTTTCCAGGTTACATTACAGTAGGAAAATATATCTATTGTACAAGGTCGAGTTAAGTGTCTTCACTTATTTTCACATTTAACTAAGTTTTCTATTAATGGTCTGAAACACCCTAAAATATTGGTACTTCTGGGGCTGAAAGGGTTGCTAGGTGTTCCTGTTTGCAGGTGAGAAGGAATTCTACTACTAAGAGAGGATCAAATCCCTACACATTGGTGATACACTACAGAAAATCCATAGGGATAAAATAAAAAGAGATTACATAAATAAATATGTACTATTTCATGTGTTTAAAAGCTAAAACAAGAAAAACCTAGCTTAGGAAGAGCATGCTATGAGGAAAAATGAACCACAAAAGTTCAACCAAGCTCAGACAAGACTGTTTTAGATGGTTTGTCCCCAGTCTGCTGCTTTGTTCAGAGCTTTAGCATATGGGATTGCAAACCAACCAAGTTGGGTGTAATTCAGTTCTGATTCACTTGCCCAAGCCATGCCTGCCTTCCAGTGAAAATTTTGCCTGCCTTTAAAACACTGATTCATGATTCACTCAAATATTTCACTGGTTCAGTGATTTTTTTGTGTGAAGAGCTTGAAGTCCTACAACTGCTGACTGATACAATTGGGGTTTAGATAGTTTTCAGTCAAACCAAGAAAACCATATGAACACAGCTTTAGCTACATGTTTCTGTCCACAGTGAATAAGTGGATTCTTCATTCATTCTCCTCAGCACAGTTAAGAAGAGAATATTGCAAGTTTTAAAAACTTGCCAATGAATGATGGTGTCTACACTCCCAGAGGAAAATCATCATCTAGTCCACGTGCTGCAAACTCTATGGGCATTTTTAAAGCCAGATGGACTTCCTGTGATTTAAAACAGTAGAAGTCTCTCAAGAAGAGGCTATAACTCATTCAAAGACACACTCAGGGTATGATTTGAAATTTTCTAAAACTGTAAGTAAGAAAATTAACAGAGTTAAAATTAAAAAAAAAAAAAAAAGAAAAAGAACAATGAAACAAATCTTGAAGGAAAAGCACTGTATGCAAAGATGCAAAGTAACACATCAACAAGTTGATAAGATTCTGATTAGCAGCCAGAGATGAGGCACCATCACACAAACCTAATGGAAGTTCACAGACTGGAGACAATTTCATCAACTCCTGAGCTCAAGAAGAAATTGTCCAGCCTGTCAGCTGCCTTAACACTATACCTAACACTACAGAAAGTAAACAACCCCAGGTTGTCTCTCCTGGACTTGTCTGTGTCAGTGGTGACACACTTGGAAGATCAGAGGTCCATCAGTTCACTGCAGGTAGCATAAAGGAAAGATTACATAGTTCACTGGAGCCAGTAAGCCAAACAAATCTGAAATATGGTGAAATCTGAAAGGTGTTTGGTTAAAAATTAGGAAAAATAAGACTCTCCTATTCTTCTGGATTTGTTCAATGTTTTGGCTTCCCCAATGGCATTATCACCTCATTTCTGCCAGCCTGCTGATTCAAAAAAGTCTATATCCCCTGCACTGCAATTTTGAGAAACAACAGCAGCAAGAGGAGCATCTGTACAACAAGTGAGTTCGTGTTTCTGTATGTGGGCATACAACCAAGAGCCTAAGGATAGACAAAGGGGTATTTTTAGTTGGTTTTCTTAATAAGAAAACCCAAAATCTGAAGAGAAGAGTTTTCCTACTTAGCTGCAATCTGCAGGGTCTGTAATTGCTTGTCAGCTCTTGCAGATGTGAACTCCTTGGCAAGGTTTTGGTTTACAACCATGTCCCAATACTTGTCAGTGCCAGACATTCCAGCTGATTTTTAGCAGTCCTATGAATGTCAGCCTCTCAGGGAGGGACCTGAGAGAAAGAAAAATCCTCACATACTTATAGGACAATCCTACAGAGAAGTCTTCAATACCAGGGTGAAATACTCAAACTACTTTCATATTTAAGTGGGCAGCTACAGCACAGCTTGCTCACGTTGTTAAATGTAGAGCCTGCAATATTTTACAGTGTACACAGATTTTAGTCATGTTTTATATGTATGCTATTATTATAATTTAAACACTGCATGTGAATTTGGCATCCATTAAAATGAACAGAGCATTAAAGAGGCTGGAACCCACTGGTCTTTGGGGAAGCATCTCTTTATGACACTCCTCTGCAAATGGCCAACTATTGCATTATGGAGCCTTTCTTGAATTCCTGCCAGTGACACTGGATCCTGTAATGGGTTTGTAATGAGGCTCAAATCAACACCTCTAAACTAAATGGGGAGAAGACAAAGGAACTGGGACATGGTGAGAGGAAACAGAGTGAGGACAATGTCGTTTAGAAGGTCAGAAGAAGGTGCTGTCACAGTGAATCGCAAAAATAACCCCATGATAAACTACTGAGAAGGGCCTTGGGAAGGAGCAGAACTACAGCACCAGGAATTCAGAGGGAACACAGCCTGCCCTCCCATTCAGAGCTTGCTTTCCGAAAAATAGCTCTCAGAAAAGGTTAGGAGGAGAAAAATGGTTTATATTATTGATATGATGATGGTTATGATTCACCTATTTCACAATCACTCTCTTCAAATAAGAAAAGAGAACTTGTAGGAAGAATTTTTCAGCAAAGCTAAGCTCAAGGATGGTTGTCAAACAAACTCTTCAGAAGCAGTTTCGTTGCTGTAAGACATGTTTTCAGCTAATATTGTATCAGTCTATTAGAATTTGCACAAAACCAAACTGCTCTTTGTTAAGAATCATCTTCTCCAGCTGCTTTCTATTGCACCTGAGGTTATGATCTTCTGTTCCCATCCTTATGCTCAGGAGACTGTGAAGAGGAGAGGGTAAAGTTTTCACACAGAAAGAGAATTCAAATCTCTTCTCACAGGAAATACCTATTTCTTTCCAAGAACCATAAACTAGCACGAGATTAAAAAGCAGGATTAAGACATTCATCACAAATGTGTACAATGGTGGTCAACAAAGTCACTGGAGAGAAAGCCACAGAGAAATCATAGTGGAAAGAAATATTGTGTACTGACAAAAAATCATTGCACAGGAATGTAGGGGTGCTAGTGCAGGGAAGAAAAGGAATTTGGAAAATAACAGAGTTTTTAAAGTCTTGTTTCCTCTGGTGCCCCTGTTTTTGTGGATGGCTGTGTGCAAGTTGTTTAACCTCTCTCCACTTCTCTAGTCCCTGCTGTGTGCAGAGTGGAGACAACACTGCCTGCCCTGGCATTGCAATGGGATCCGTGCAATATCACATTTAAGCACTTCCTTCTAACTCCAATTTTTCTCATATCATCATTCTCTACAAAAAGTCAGCTCAAACAGTTTTATTCGGAAAAAAAAAAAAGGTAACACTTTCAAGTGATTACATTTATAATTTTAATAATGTAAGAGGTTTACAGTAAGATGCCATGCAACCAAGAATTCATTACTTTTCCTTTCAGATTTTAATAAAAGTACAGTATGAATTATTTAAACTATGTGAAATTTGTGAAGATAAATTAATTTAGTACATGTTGTGATGCAGTATATTCTGGCTTTAATTGTGTTTGCTGCTTACTGAGTATAGCAGTTTAGAAAGCCCAACAATATATTTTCACAGCTATTAAAAACAAGAACATGACAGTGTTGTATCGTTTTCCACGTTTTTTTCTCAGAGATTTTCTTTACTTATTTTTTGATAAAATTTGAAGTTAGGTTATTACATTAAAAGAAACAACTCGTGAAACAAATACTGCAAACAATGAAAGGTTCAGGGGATTTCTCATACACCTTTTCTAATACAACTCTAGTCAGCAGCATGCAGGAATAATCCCAGGACGAGCAGCTTTCAGAAGCTGCTGCAAGAAAACAGTGAGATTTAATTTGGTGCTATTAAATTCTTATTAAAAAGGAAAAACAGGGTCCCAGGGAAGTCAGTAAAAATTGAGCCTCTGACACGAGTGAAAGACTGAATCCATTGCCCAAACGCAGCTGTTGGTGCCCTGTGAGGTGCCCTGGGGGCTCCACCCAGTTCAGCTGGGAGTGCTTGGGTTTCCTGCAGGTCTGCTGTACCTGCAGCCTCATGGGGCATCCTGGGGACACCCCGAATATCTCCAAGCACTTCTTTTAGATCACTGAAGTGAGCCCAGGGTGTCTCCTTGGGACATCCCAGGCTGATGCTGCCCTTACTCAGACACTGTTGTTCACATCTGCTGGCAGCCCAAGCCTAACAGATCTGACAACACTCCTAACAAAAAATATACACAGGTTATATATCTTTATATACAAGTATTTTTAGTAAATATGCACATTTAAAAGGACTCATCCTTTCCATTCAGCTGTGCTGTCAAGTGTACCAAAGATCCCCTATTATACAGCCAAAAATCGTACAAATCTACTTTCCAAAACACTTTGCAGCATAAATTTCTTGCAAGATTAGGTTGCAGAAAGCAAGATGCTCTTTTGGAAGTTCTGTACCTTCCTAAGAATAATATTTGCTTCTAAAAAATGTAACAATCAAAAATTCTTAGGAGGTCTTATCTCGCTGTGAGCTTGTGGGGAGATGTGCTTGTCCACTTTTACTGGAGTAGGATACTCTTCCAGATTTCTCACGTTTTAATGGCAACTGTGACTTCTGTGAATGTCTAGAATCCAGAGTAAATTTACTTTCTGGTTTGTGCTAGAAATGATAGTTATATTGACATTTCTGGGGGAATTCATCAAGAAAATAATCTCATTATCAGGGAGGAAGCTCAGTGTATGAAGAATGGTGCAACAGTCTTCCAAAGTCAACTAACGCTCGCTATCCAGAACAATGACATTTGAAACTGCCACAGTGCTAAAAAGCTAGAATCATTTAAAAAAAAAAAAAAAAAAAAAAAAAAAAAAAAAAAAAAAAAAAAAAAAAAAATTGAAGCTCAACTGTACACACCAATCTCCAGGTTTAAAAGAGAGCTCCTGGGTTTTCATCAGTAATAAATATCCATGCAGCAAGACAGGAGGGAGGGATATTGCCACACACAAACAAGGTATTTCGTACTGAATTGAAGGTTGGCCACAGCAAGCTCACATGTCACACTGCCAGGAAAGGGAAGGATGAACAAACAAAAGTGCAATTCAGAACAAATCAACTTTCTCCAGTATACTGGGATCCCACAGAGGGGTGAGCACTGACATGACTACATTTCCTTGCATTGATGCAAGGAAAAGGTATGTCAGGAAGTACTTGCACTATGACAACAAAAATAACTTTCAGCATTTATTTATTTTGGAGAATGCCCAAGTTCTGCTCCTGGATTGTGAAACAGTGGCCCCAGTACATACTGGTTTCTGAGAGGAAGGAGAGCAGAGAATACCATATCAAATTGATACTTCAGGGAGATTTGAAGGAGAATGAACACATATTTGGAAATGGGCCAGGACACTGGGGCTACTATGCCCTGCCCTACAAAAAGAGCTATTGGATTGTTAATAACCATAAGCAATCAGGCCCTTCGTTTTATGTCTCATCAGCAAGACTTCACTACATATTCATTTAACTCACACTTGCTTTTAAGTTCTCTCAGCTTTTATTGCTGGTGGGTTTAATTCTCTCTTAACAATAAAGTGCATTCCTTTACTTTTTGTTCACTGGAAATCTGTAGCTGACTCATCCAGCACTACATTGATGAAATTGTAAATGAAGAAATCCTGCACTGACAGAAAAAAAACAGATCAAGCACTTTAATGTGTTCTCAAGTTTTCTAATGCTAAAAAACCTTATTCTCTTCAGCATCTTGATAAGCTGTGCCAAAGATTTTCAGTTTGAGGTGTTTCTCAATCATCTGTCTCCATTCTTATAATGCACATGGTAATAAACTAACAGTAAAACCAGCATTTAATTAAGCACTTCAGCAGAGAATGTCCTTCTAATCTAGCAAGATAAAAACAAGGTGTAAGTATTTTTAACAGAAAATGTAAGTCAGGAAGCAGCCTGGAAAAAGAAGCCCAGTTGTGTGTGCCTTAGGCTTCAAATTTGTTTATTTTTTCTACAGTCCCTATTTCATCAGCAGAGTTGTATTGAAAATGCAAATCTTCAGAAGTGCCTGAAGATTAATTTTGTGGTACTCAGAAGCTTTCCTGTTTTGGCCTTTCTTTAGAAACACATCCATTACATCGTCCAACTCTTACCAAGTAATATTTTCCAAGAGGACATCAATAAGCTCCCTTGCCATGTGTGTTTCCAGTGTTCTGGGAAGGAAACCTGCATTTTCAAGTATTCAATAACAACCATCAGACAGCCTTCTACAAATGCTCTGCAAAGCTCTAGTTTTCAAGACCCCTCTAGTTAGATATACTAAAACTTCTTGGTGCTTTTTGCAAAGAGCACACACATAGTTCTTGTAGTGTAGTTGACTGACAGAAACACAAAGTCACACAGTTTGATCAAGGCACCAGCAAATCACAAGCTTGTTTTAAAGGTCTTGGTGTCAACCAAGTAAAACCTAGGCTCCTTGATCACATAATATTAAATACACACCCAAAAAATGGTTTAGTAACAATCCCTTTGAAAGAAGGTTCCTGCTCTTTACAGTCCTGCACATTCCTTGAGTGATGTGTGTCTATTCATCTCAATTGACAATACAGCAATTTTCCAGGCCACTCTATACTTTTCAAAGTTTAGGTCTGTCCCCTTCCTTGTTAGCTGTGGAATCAGAATGAAGCATGCAGTGGCCAGCAAGACTAAATGGCTGAGCAGTGCCACTTTAAAAGCTGTATCTCTAAAGCTAATATCAGGAGAGAGAACTCAGGTTTCCCAGTTTAAAAAAGTATTTGACAAGTTTCTAATTAAAAATTTATTTACATGCAGTTGAGTAGTATTAGCAGTTTCATATCCATCCTTCCCCAATCCCAATCAAATCAGCAGGGCTATAATAAGTTTAGAGACAGGGTGATACTGGTTTTAGAGCTGAAGAACCCAGTTAGACTCTTCTGCAAGAGACACAAGCCCAACTCACACAACCACCATTTCCTCTGCCATTATGGGGTTCATCTACATATGAATCTCCAAAAAACCCACAATCCTGCAAAGCAAGGTGTATGAACAGCAGTGGGACCAACCAAGGACAATGTCCCTTTTCTACTCATCTCAAAATTAAATGGGAGAGTCTATTTAACAGCAAATCACACCAGTTTAGCAAAAGACACAAATAAAAGGAGACTCCAAAGGCAAGTCAAAGCTGGGCAAACACCCTGTCAGGGCAGCACTACTGGAAATACAAACCCTTGGGAAACATTATAAGAGTATTCTTACACAGTTCTTTACATATCATTACCCTCTTAGTATAAATTGTACTCTTCTGACCACATCCAGATTTTGCATGGTTTTGTAAGTTAAACAATCCTATGTGAATGCAGGACAGGATACAAACCACCTGGAACTGGTGGTATTGCAAGTACACACCAAGCTGCCACAGCCAGGACTAGATCAGCAGAACTGAGCACGCTGCAAGAGACCCTTTAGTTTTATCGATACTAATTAAAGGGAGAAGAAGATGATACTTTCTGTTTCTATAGATAAAGGTACTCCTAGCACATGCCAAGCAAAGGAAAAGTAGCAAGTATCCAAAGCAGCTTCAAAACTGACATATAATGTACTGTAACAAAAAACTTTCTGATTGCATCTAAGTGGGCAAGCATTGCAAATTATCTGAAGCAACAACTTCACTCCTGTTATCACCATTCTGAACTATTTATACTTACACTGATTGTTATCCTGTATTCCTTGCCAAGAAGCATTTTGAGAGCCCTTTAGCCACCATTCCTCATCTCTTCAAGAGCTAGGTCAGATTCTGAATATAAATAAACAACCCCTGTGTGCCTGAACTTGAAAGAGAAATCAGTCATCTGTATATGATTTGTGCTAAGGAAAAATGTAATTTTTCCCTTTGACAATGTGTGTACGTTGTTAAGCTATCTTGATTGCCAAGAGAAATTTGTTTTCCATAGAGGCTTCTATAGCTTAAAATGTCACTGGTTTTACCCCTCCCTTTCCTTTTTTTTATTCCTTTTTCAACTGATTTAAAAATTAAGTTGACTTTCTTCTAATTAGAAAAAAAAAATAAACCCAGATTCCTGAAAATTAAAAATCTGGCACAGTCCTATACTAAGAGGCCATTTTATCTTGTCTTCTCTGGAAAGATAGTTTGCAGATTCTGGCAAAGTTCCCATTTCCAGTAATAAAAGTCCCCAAGGACTTCTGGTACCTAAGACCTCCTCTTCCTGGATGCTGACCATATTGCTGTGATTAAACTGTCTAGTACAGAAAGTACTTTTGTTATTTGTATTTATTATTGCAAGAGGAAAAGAGCACAGAAAATATTTGTATATTAAAGGCTGGATAAAATCGTCACCGGTGTACCTGAAGTGACTCTGTGAGCTGTAATATAAGTTCAAAGGCATTTATCCTTCCTACATTCTGCATTTTTACTCTGATCTGAGAGGGTTTAGTACAGTACATGCAGTACAGGCTTTGCCTGCCCAGCACAGCAATGGGATAAAGCAGATTATACAGAGCACAGGAATTAGTCAGATACTGTAATCATCCCTACGTAGGAGTGTCTGCATACGATCACCTCTGCAAACCCCCTGAAACAGCATTTGTAAATGTAAATTTACAAATGTAAAGCCTGTAGCCTTACCTTGCTTAATCTGTGCCTCCCAGTGAATAATTTCTCATGCACACCCTCCCCATCCCATCACCAACCAGTTCTGTGTGCACGGCTCCCTGCCCCGGAAGGATGAGGCTTTCCCGGTGACATGGAACCTCTGCACTCCAAACATAAAGAGTGCTGACATCCCTGTGGCTCCAACCCACTCCAGGAAAAGCATTACACCAAACTGCTTCATCCTGCATGGTGTTGGGGAACAAAGTGTGTGTGAAGAATTGCCTGCTTGGAACCCTTTCTGAGCACTTCTGCAGATGGGGGGAGCTGGCTCTTCCAAGTCCTTGGGACACTGCCCTTACTTTAAACCACAACTCCACTCTCTAACAATATAATCTTCCTTTTAGCATGGGGTATGCTAATATAAAGCCACTTTGTCAGCATGCTGGTGACACTACAATTGAAGTGTATATCAACTCAATCATTCATAAATCAATGTGTATAGTCTTCTTAAGCTCTAATGTCATGTCATCAATGCACTCTTTATTTTGCCATTATTGATACTAAATTCCAACATGATTACAAAATCACATTTTTCACTTTATTGCATTTTGAATATTGAAGGGTTTTTCCCCTTATTAAATTACACTTTATTACGAGAGTCTGAGAATCTTCTGATGCATGACCAAGTACATAGCTCCATCTGTTTTGTTTTTCTCATTCATGACATAGATGATTTTGTTTTAACCAGTACATGTATTTCACTCTAATTCCACTTTATGTCTGTCAGGTTACATCATTTGTGATGTGTGGATACTCTGCTGCAGAGCTTTTGCAAAACGATTTAAGTTTAAAGTGAAACCAGCTTTCTGCATAGCTCAGGTGTTCGGAAATGAGATATGGCTACTTAAGTTACCAGTTTAAATCGAACACATGGCACAAAGCCATATCAAACCTGGCAAGAATAGGCTGGCTAAAAACCACTCCTGTTTGAAGGCTGCCTGGTAGCCTATATAAAATGAACAAATTTCCTAGCTGTTCCTTAGAAATGCAGGTGTTTACACAGCCAAAGCTGCGAGCACAATTAGGGGATTGTCAGCAGTCTCAGCCCAAATTCCAGGTGTCTGACTTTGAACTCAAACACTGCACAGTAGACCAGGCGAAACTCTGCTCAGTGTCTCAGAGTTACAAGTGCAAGTTTATTGTTTGTATTAGAGAACTTAAAAGGCTGTGAAAGTGAGAGCAAAACCCTGTGGCATAGGGTGCTGTACAGGACTCATAGGTGTCTAAAGCAGGGAGAATTAAAAGCTAACTGAAACTTAATTTAGAAACCACAGCATATTCACACCACTTTCAGGAGACACCCACGGAGGAAGAGTCAGATTGCAGTAGGCTGAAAATCCTCCTAGAAGTACCAACTTTTCTCTATGAAACATCCAGGGAGTGAGCATATATATGGGTCAAAATAAGTGGACAGTCACTGAGCTTATCTGTTTTACAAAGAAGTCTCCTAACCTCAAGTTTCATTAATAACAAACATTATAACATAACATAACATTAAACATTAACATAACATTAAAAAACCAAACAAACAACAAACAGGCGTTAACATTTTACAAATATGCCTCCCTATCATGGGAGATAAATTAAAAATTTCAGAGCTATGGAGAGTCACTGACACTGCTGTACTGCCTCTGCTGACCACGCTACCTCATTGGTGTGACCTACTTTGATTCAAAATCTGCCACACAGCAAGAGAATAAAACTGAAAAAAATCCAGGAAAACTTACTGGAAACATCATGTGAATATATTTTTTTAAAGTCCACTTATTTCCTTGCGGACATTCCACAAGATTAAAAACTGGTCGTTAGGTGCTGTAAATAAGATAAAATCATACCAGTGTTGATCCGGGACTTCTGATATTTTCCACACAACCAGCACCTCCAGCAGCACACTAGATGGGGAGCTAAACAACCACTGGTGTGCGAGGACATCAGAGAGAAGATGTTTCATTAGTCACTAACCCTGCCTCACCACAGAACAGCAGGTAATCCACGGGCTTTGGTTACTGACTTATTATTTACAGCATGCAAGCTCAACACACAGGCTAGGAATTATTAGGCTTGGTTTGTTACAGGAAAAAGCCAAACATACCAAACACAAAACCAAAACCCTTCTGGGTTTGTGTTTTAAGGCTTAAAAGGACATCATTTTAACAAAGAGTCAGGGCAGTTTCTTGTCTGCAACAACGGGGGATTGGGTAGGAAAGCAGACAAGAATAAATCATCCCCATGCACATAAAACCACCTTCAGTTATTTGTGGGACCTAAGCTGAAGCAGTGAAATTCTCATTTCTTCTCCTTTCCTGCTCAGGTGAATGTTTTTACTTGCATGACACTTTGAGGAATTCCCTTTCAACAGCAGGTACCTTCCATTTGTAATGCTGCAGCTACACAGGTCTATGTGTCTGAGTGCACATGTAAATCTATTATTTTTCAATAATGCTGAAAGTAGAAATTGATATAATCATTCTTCTTTCCCTCTAGAGCACTATTAACAGGCAACCTACCTTTACACCTCTTCAGAGAGGGCAATTGTGCAGCTGAAGGGCAATAAGGACATCCCACAGCAGCAGAGGGAATCAGTGCATGGCAGAGCCTGGATTCATGTGCTCCTCTGGTCCAGAGAATAAATTATAAAACCGTAAGTGTGTGAGCTCTGAAGTTTACAGTGCTGTACCCTTTCTCCCGGTTTAAGCTACATTTAGATTAAAGCAATTTAGCTTGAGATGGGATTTCTCAGTAGGACAGGAACAAAAATTAAATATACCTATGCCCCCCATTCCCTCTCTGCTTTCAGCATTTTTGCACTCCTCACTAGAGGAGAAACTGCTATCTCTACAGCACAACAACTCTTCATATTCTCACTTCAGCTGGGCACAGACATGTAAGTATCAAGTATTAAAATTAATTACTTAAGACATTACAAACTACGTATAGCAACATCCAAGGGTCTTAATGCTTTAACATTTTAACACATTCCCTCCTCACAGAAGAATAACATTGTTTGGAGCCCTGAACAAAGATGAACATTGCATCAAAATCAGTATGGGTAGGGTTGTTTTTTTTTTACCAGTCTAACAAAGAGTAGAACTTGTTCCATTAGCCCTGATGTTGAAGGTAATTTTCACAAGCACTTGCTCAGAGATTGTGCTTCCCAGGCATCCTCATTGCAATTTGCTTTGCTAAAGTCATCAGAGGTTGCTGAAACCTGAGTACAGGGTGAAGAAAACAGCAAAAGGCAGTTTTCTTTAAGGAAAATTCCCTAACAGAAATGTAATTTTTTGGTTTGGGGTTTTATGCAACTCTGTTTAATATTTTTCATCTCTCATATGCATGAGCAACATAAATTCAGCATCAGGGTTATTACCCAGGAGATACAGGTGGGTTGCTTTCCTAAAGCAACCATTTCCCAGCCCGTTACTCCTTCCTGTACTCTATAAATAATTAAGAGAATATGCCTGTTTCACAGAACAACTCACTCTTACCAAGTGCCAGCTAGAAAGGCCTCCACATCTTACTGCACACCAGACACGTGCAACAAACCAGACTGCTTTGATTTTCTCTGTGTGGGGAAATGTTTGGCTCAAACATACAAACATAAAGTGGCATACACTAAAACTGTAAGTCTTGGGTACCTCCACTTGTAAACTAGTTTTACAGCTGTAAATTAAAGGGATTTAAGGGCTTCTTACACAGATGCTAATAAATTCCATTCGCAAAATCATTTTTCCTCTCTCTCCTTTGCAACTTTCCCATGTGCTTTCACATGATACACCTGTTTTCATTATGTGTACCTTTGTCCTGTGATAAAGCATTCCTTCACCACAGAATAATTAAATGTCACATTTCTCTCATTCCTCTTGACTAATCAGTAAATCCCTTATAGCAACAAGCCAAATTGCAGCAAATGGATGTAAGCACTGTAAGGCACATTTCAATATTCTGGACAATATCTGACCACAACAAATTAAGACATTTCCTTTCAGTATGAATTTGCATATGCAAAAGTATGAAACACCATATCTGTAACAAAAAAGTATAAGCTTTTCCTAATAGTGCGATGTGTATGATCCATGAGGTGCAATAAAACCAGCTAAAAACACACACATGAAGCATTGAATGTTGTTCAGAACGTTGTCCACTATTAGGAATGGTTATACAAATTGGTTTGTGACTGAGGAACAGCCTTAAGAACAACAAATGATGAAAACTTCCATCAGTTGAGGATGTTGGCTCCTGCTCTGTTGCAGGATGAATTCCTGCGTGAGTAAATGGCAAATGCATAAAATGATTGGCAGAGTGAAGTGAACACTTTGTTTTCTAAAACAATAACTCCTCGTTCTCTATTGTAATATTTCTCTGAAGCACAGCTCAGGGTAGCAATAATCTCCCATCTCCCTTTTAGAAAAGTATTATTCAGGTTTCAGAATGATCTCTTTTGATAGTTCTGTGATTTTAACTGGGAAAATGACAGCTGCAGTCTGGTCTGTGGGGCAAGGAGGGCACCATCGCAGCAGAGCTGTCCCCAGGACTCCTGTGCTGGGAATATCCCTGCACGTGTCCTCCAAGGGATTCCATCGGAGTTCTTTAACACACGGGCTGAGGTGTGCACTCCTTGGTGGTTCTGAGAAGATTTAGCAGGGGTTTGGCCAACTGGACACATATGGAGCCTACACAAACAGAAGATACATACCAAAAAATAGGCCTGTAGATAGAGAGGGGACCATGTGATTAGTCTGGGTTATTTGTGTTACCTACACTGGATTACATTCCCTTTAACAGAGAGGAGAGAACAGAGATCAGCCAAGCCCTAAATTAGGCTGATCTCTAGGTTTGGGATTGTGAATATACTGTTCTCCCACGTTCACCTGAGCTCTGGTTCTTCACCATGTCTGTTTTGGCTGTGGTGCTGAACATGTGCAACATCAGAGTGCTGTATAAAAAATAAACACAAGCCTCAAAGCTATAGAGAGGAAACTGATCTTGTTTAGGCAGCCTGTCCAGTTTACAGGGTCACTGTACACACCAGACATTTCTGCCAGTGCATCCCAGCCGGGGCAGAACCCATCTGCAGCCAGCAGAGCTCCCTCAGCCCCACGGTCACCGCCACAGCAGGAGCTGGGGACACGGGCAGGTTTGTGTTACTGCCGAGCCCAGCTTAGCCAAGCACGGCACCAGGGGTGTCTGATGTCCTCTCTGCTGGCTAAGGGCACCTGCAACCTGTGCACAAAGCAAAGCAGAACCTTTGCAGACACAACCCCATCAAGAGCAGGAGATAAAAGGATGTAAAATGTTGTAAATACAGATCTCATTTTTTGAAACAGGTAGAGTAATGCATTCACACTTGAGCAAGCACATGAAAGACATCAGCAGTGCACAGGCATTTTCCAAGTCCTGTGCACAGGGGTTTGCCCAGAGAAGATAAATGTATTTGCATAAGCGGTTTTAATTTGCGGTGTTTTAATTGTTGGATGCAGTATTTCAGAGGCACAAACTGTTTCAGTTTCAGAAGTTCTAAGCACAAAACACCTCCCACCCTGCGTGCCCCGTGTAATCAGTGGGGTTACAGTGGCATAGGAGAGATCAGACATGCAGACAGAACATATTTTCTAAGTCTCATTAAGCGAGAACAAATTCTGAAGGCAAGGAAGAACAGCCTTTTCCAAAAGTGCAAGAGAAAAGGAAAGCAATGGGTGCAGTTTCAATCACACGTTTATAAATGCAAACATCCTCACGTTATCTTTATTGCCAACTAAATGACGAGTGTTACACAGTAGTAAGACCTATATTTGCTGGAACAGGAAATCAGTAAAACAGTTTTCTGTCAGACATTACATCTGCTAGTGCCTCAGGACACTCAGACTGACTGATGCTGCTGAGGCTGATGTGTGACAATCATAGGCAAATTACATTTTTTTTTCTGGCTGGTTTATTTTGCTTAAATTGTGTTAAGTGCATAAATAAATAGCTTAAATGTTTTCTATCCAAGCAAATAGAGAAGTTCTCCTAAAAAAATGAAAAAGACTGACAGCAATGGATTTCTCTAACTGGTGGGTGTATCTCCATGGAAGCTTGCATTTTAATTGCCATTGAGTGGTACAATTATGTCACGTGGCTCTATATATTCTTATATATTTACCTCCACCTTTGAAAACTTCTGAGAAATCTGAGCAAACCTCCCTTAACTAAATAAATTGGAAATCCTAGGAAGAAATATAATTGCTTTGGGAAATTGTTCCTAACCCTTAAATTGTAACCATTCTCATTACTTTAATTAATTGTGGTCTGGGAGAGTAGATGTCTTGAGAGAGTGGTACTCAGCTATTGCTTCACCTCTCGTCCAGGTCAAAGGCTCAACAACTGGGATGCTGCATTATTGCCTCTCACTAAAATGTGATTCTCTAATCACATTTTCTGGCCTAAGTGCTTGGATTATGAAGAATCTGAGAGATACCAGTCCTCCAGCAAGCCTGAGCACGAAATCAGACAACTGTAGGGCTTAAAGGTGGTCTGGGAGCTGAAGTGAGTGACACCCCCTGCACTGTGGGAGGCACAGACTACAGATCACTTCAGTCCACAATCCCTCTGGACCCACCACCTTGGCTTTTGGATGAATAAGGTTTCAGCCCCCACAAAAAGAAGTGCAAAGAAGACAGATTTAGAGAGAGATTTGCTGTTAGCTGGAACCTTGATGTAGTTCCATTTATCTTTTATCCGTGCGGTGAAATCAGCAAGAAACCAGGTACAGTTTATCCAAGTATTTCAAATATTTTCACTTTACAAGCAACCTGTGTATTTCATAAATACTAACATCATAATCCCTTCTTAATCTGGCAAGGGGTGGATGTTTTAATCTTTTGGTGTGCTGAAAGGTAATATTATTGGAGGGTTATTTGCCCATTCCCTGGTGATGGAGTCTGCAGCATTCAGAATTTAACTATGGAAGTGGAATTCTTGCCTTCCAGGGTTTATTTACAGATTTTGCCAGATGAATGTGTAACCTGTGAACTATAATTAGGGATTTCCAGCTGTTACCAGAAAGCCTGGAATGCACAGCTTGCAAGCTTTGAACGTATTTAAAACCACTACTCATAATCCTAAAATATTATTAAACTGGCAGGTATGGAATAGCAAATATTTAAATGTGTATTAACCCCTTAGTCACTACAATTATAGCATATGTATATTATAGAATATACATGCAGACCTTTGGGTCTCTGTGGTGCATTTAAGCACAGGTTAATTCAAGTGCTGCCAGCTCAGTATTGCATTTCCATTTTGGCCACTGAGCAAAACCAGAAATCCTTGATTTTTGTTTAGACTGATTAGAAATAATTTTGTGGAACCTGGGAGAGGTAGCCTTGTTCCTTTATTCAGGTATGAGCTAGAAAAGCCAGTGCATAGAAGAGGAAACAATCACCTTCACACATTCCTCCACGCACTCCATTTATTATCTGTTTTCTAGAAAACTAATTCAGACTATTTCTTACTCTAGCCATTATAGGAGTTAATCCTCAACAGATTTAATTTTAAATACAAATTAGAGAGTTCAACATTATCTTAGAGCAATGCTTTTAAGAATACCCTAACATTTCACTTGTTTTAAGAAAAATTTCCTCAAAAAAAACCCAAACACACACAACAAAAAAAGTTTTTGTCAAGTGGAAAGTCGGATCCGAATTATGAGACTTTTTGAGAATAAACGCTTATTTGCATATGGAAAAATGTTCTGATATTTTGGTTCATAACGAGCTCATGCCTCATTAGACATAAAACCCCTCAGCTATGCCTTTACCACTCCCTGCAAAAAAAAAAAAAAAACAGTGAAGGGCCTATTTTTTTGAACCACATACAAAATTTGAAGTTCAGAGAGATTCGAGTTCCTCACCTCAGCATTAGTTAAGAGGGTTTTTTTGTCTAAAATTTCAGAGATCACACAGCTTTCCAAAACTATCCAGTCTAAATATCCCTTCAGCTAGGGAAAAGTATATCCTTGGAATAAATAAGAGGAAAATGTAAACAGCTTTAGATTAAATAAGACAAAAACATAAACATCATTCTTGTTAAGAGGCAGGTCTGAATAGTTTCCATCATGTCAAACCATGATAGCCTCACTTCAAAATCCAGCCACAGTCCTGATTAATATTTACTCTGAGACCATACACATATGTTCCTGGTGTTGGCCACTTAAGTTTGAGCTATCTAGTTTATTATTTTTTCTTATATGATTTCTAGTCAACAGTTCCAAAGAGACATAAAACAAAAGCAATCAAGAGTTCTTTATAAAAAATATAGACATGTGTAACCTTCTATAAATAATTTTTTCCCCCTCAAGTTACTAAGTACAGTAATTCAAGCTTTGGCTGTCTGCCTAAAGCTACAGTTTCCTCAAGTCTGAATTCAAACTTTCATCTATAAAATTGATTGTGCCATTAAAATAAAAGTGACATAGTTACCAACTACTCTCTATAATTAGATACTGTTAGGTTCTTCCTGCTACTTGAAAAACATTCTTCATTTAATATACAGAGAGAGGTAGTGTTGACTAATGAGCTGCTCCATTACTAACTTTTACCAGTTAGTAGTAATAGTTTTATCAGAGCTGCAAACACTTTTGAATAGCCAGCTCTTTGTTTTGGGAGCTGAACTGAAATGTTCCAAATACAGTAAAACTCTGGAGCCCATGTGCAATATGGATTCTTTTTTTACCTCCTATAGAGGCTGAAAGAGACAACCTAGACACAAATGGCCACTTGTTCTCATTACTGATCCCAAGCAATATTCTGAAAGAATGCAGAAATTAATCTAAGTATCCTGGCTATGTTCCAGCTTGGATAAATACATCCTCTCTACCCTAAACACCCCCTATTTCTCTCCGTTCTTTCACTTGATTTTAATAAAGTACTCATTTCCCTGGAAATAAACCATTCCTTAGTGCTGCTGATAAAGAATGAGTGTCATGCTCCTCTGAGGATGGCTGCAGAAGGAGCCTGCCCTCCCCAGGGTCAGGG
Source organism: Daphoenositta chrysoptera (assembly GCA_013397915.1). Classification (NCBI taxonomy): domain Eukaryota; kingdom Metazoa; phylum Chordata; class Aves; order Passeriformes; genus Daphoenositta; species Daphoenositta chrysoptera. The sequence continues at coordinate 1,589,631 of VZRO01006943.1, forward strand.
CTGGGGACACTCCACCCCTCCCAGCTGAGCTGCTTCCATTCCAATTGCTGAGTAAACAGAAGAGATGGGCCAAAGCTGGGAAGACCAAATTTGAAACAAAACATTGCACCTCTCTAGGCAGGAAAGGGTTCCCTGCCGTCTAAAACCAGAGATCAAGCTTGCAGCTCTCATCAGGCTTTGAACACCTTTAACTTGAGGCTATGGCTACAAGTTCTCTCTCCCCATCAGCTGTGCCAGCAGCAGAAGTGCCACCAGCCCCTGTCCCATAACAGCTTCCCTCTGCCACCAGCCCATGTCCCAGCACAGCTTCCCTGCTCCCTCTGCCACCAGCCCCTGTCCCATCACAGCTTCCCTCTGCCACCAGCCCGTGTCCCAGCACAGCTTCCCTGCACCCTCTGCCACCAGCCCCTGTCCCA
>VZRO01006943.1:1590071-1604844 GCA_013397915.1 Daphoenositta chrysoptera
CGACAGCTCCCCTCCACCCTCTGCCACCAGCCCGTGTCCCATCACAGCTTCCCTCTGCCACCAGCCCCTGTCCCAGCACAGCCTCCCTCCACCCTCTGCCCCTGCTCCCTTGGGCCTCCCAGCCAAGCTGCTTTTGTCTGAGAGCTCCTTTCAGCCAAGGTAAATCTGATTAGCACAAACGGCTTAATGACAGCTCTTTGGTGACACTAATCCAGTCCACGCCGAGTGGAACCAGGTTAGGGAGAATGCCACAGGTTGCTACATCCCAGAGGACAGTGTATTCTTCAGGGTGACAAAGAATACCTGGAGGCTGGTCTGTTCTTGCAGCCTATCTGCAGCCCCAGAAGGATCTGTGTCTCCTGTAATGCTTGTCTTTAGCCAAAAACAGGAAAAGCAGGATGCGCTGGCATTACACAGGCATAAAGCAGAGTTTGTGAGACTGTATTTATCCTGAGATATCCTAGCCACACATCAGGGCACAGAAATAATGAAACATGGGTGTAGAAGATCAAAGTACTGTTTGAAGAGATCTGACTCATATCAAACAGGCCTTTCAGAAACCCCCCAGCAAATTCTGCTCCTCAAACTGAAGATTTCCTCTGTATTAGTGCTACTAATAAGGAGGGAAGGGAAGTGATTGCCAAATGTGAGCAGGAAAAAGAAAACAAAACATATAACATCGAGTATACAGTAGGGATGCAGTGCAAGTACTTAGCCCCCTTTTCTAAAATCTATCCACCCTTTCAAAAAGTGAATTGTACACCTAAATCCAAATCTTAATCAGTTTTCTGTATTCTACGAGCTGAATAATCCTGGCTGCAGGATCTTAGGAGAGACAGAGCTCCTGAGTGGGATTGAGAGGTACAAGTGTTAACAGGGTGCCACGAAACAGAGAGGAAAAGAGTTGTCACTCTGCTGTTTTTCCTGACTGAAGTGGGACTGGTATTTCCCTGCCTCTCCAAACTTTGGCATCCACCACCAGGCTTCATTGCAATTTGGAGTTTCACTTCCAGCTTGTCAAGTGGCCAGGGTCTCACATGCACTCAAATATTCAAAAAGCTCACAACGTGGACAGTGTTACCACTCCAAACAAGGCAGCACCCTGGATTTCTAAGCATTAAGTTCATTTAAGCATCAGTTGAAGGCTGGAAATATTTAAAGCTTGTCCTAGCAAAAGAAGGTTAAATACTGAAAGTGGATTGCAAGTTTGAAAACAAGATTGCAAAATAAAAAAGCCAAGCAGGGAATTTAAAAAGACTCACTCCTGAGTCCCTTCCCATTAAACCTCCATTTTCCTCTTATTTTTTCCTTCAGAACAAACTCCCAAACTATTCACAAGTCTTTAAACAGCAACAGCTCTGATAGTACACATTTGCCTTTTCCTTGTGAGCCTGGCTTCTCTCTATTTCTTTCAGTACAAGTGAAATATTTGGTGACTGATGCTGGAACCAATTCAAGGCGAATCAAACATTTAGGACATCTCTGGAAGGAGAGACAGATAAAGGGGAGAGGGGAGTTAACTTTCAAGACTGTTATAAAAAACCAACTTTATGAGTCCAGTATCATAGGAAATGTTCACTGGATACACATCCTGTCCCTGGCTCAGTTTAAGCTCTCTGCAGGGACCAAACACAGCACATTAATAATACAGATGACAGAACTGGCATGGACAGTCTTTGCCTGAACCATATTCCCTACTCTCTTCTTGTCAGCTTGGAGGCTTGCAACAAGTGGTCGCTTCATCCATCAACCTCTTTTATATATCCACAAGGCAAGGTCCAGCAAACCAAAAAATACTTCATATAATTCTCTTAAACATGACAGCAGTATCCCAGTTTAAGTAAAGATGTTTCTAGTTTTCTTTCCTCTCTGTGTTTTATATACTTTATCTTTGCACCAATTTTCTATTGTTTCAGTCAAAAAACAACATTGATTTTTTTCCTATTTCTCTGTATAGCTTCATCCAGGCCCAGGCTTTGATTTCGCAGTTGCAGCGATCATCACTAAATGGACACAATGCAGTCTATAAACTGGGATAGCACTCCAGTTCCTTAACCCTTTGTTACAGAGGATCGTCACTAAATGGACACTTAATGCATTCTATAAACTGGGATAGCACTCCAGTTCCTTAACCCTTTGTTACAGGGTTCTCCATGCTGTCCTAGAAAGGAATCCTCCTGTGAAACCATCAGAGTCTGAAGGCTGCTTCCTCACTTTCAGCCCTCACTTTCCCCCAGGGCAGCCGGGAGGTTCTGCCTGTCTGGGCTATTTATTGGCTCTTACCATCAGAAGTGCTGAGCACCCAGCTATCCTTAACTCCAGTTAACCCTCACCGCATTCCTGAGGGAAAGCAGAGGCAGAACCTCTGCTGCACTAACAGCAGGCACGGAGAGATGGATAACTTGCTCCAAACATTCACAAGATCCGTGGCAGAGGCGGGATTTCAGTGCTCCCTTTGCAAGACAGGGCTTTTATCTCTTCCAAAACCAGGCAGCACAGCAGAAGGGGAACCTGCTTGCTCCCTCCCCATCACCCTCCTGCTTTTCCAGTTCTGATAGATAGGAGGGTCACATGCTGAGCACTTTTCCAGAAAGCCTGTGTTTTGTGGGCAGGAGAAATAAATGGTTCTGTGTCACTGAATGAGATGTTACTCCCAGTCCAGCAGGTCTGTGAATACAGTAATATCCTGTAACTTGTGTCCCTCAGCCCAGCTAGTGGCTCCCCCAGCCATGGAAAACCTGAGAATACAGATAAATACCACCCCAGCCTCTCTAGATATGTCTTCTTTGTCATCAGTTTATTTCACAAAGAACTGGATCAAACACACAAGAATCTCATTTTGTATAAAATTTGCCAGCCTCAACACAGACTTATAAGGAAATTTATGGGTTTCCAGGCATCCTGTAGTTACAGTAACTTACCTTAAAAAAAGTAAATGTCCTGTCACAACTGAGACTATTCATTATTGTACTGAAAAAGGTTCTGTTACAGACTTGCATTTGTAGTAGGCTAAGCATTCCCATCAATAGCTCCATAAGCTGTTTTCACACTTGTACTATCCAATTTAGGTGGAAGTGTTGGTTTCATCTCAATTATTTTCTGTAATCCTCTATTTAATCCTCCCATTCAGGTTTTACTGTAATTTATTCTATTCAAACTCTACCTTTCCTATAAAAGATATTACTTTCCAGCAGGGACATTTTCAGTGCACTGCTTTCTCCTTGCATCATACCAAACCCTTTCTAGACTATAAAAATTCCCCAGCAATTTTTCACATTGCATTAAAAAACAAAAGTAAAAGAGCCAAGAAAATTGTCCTTGTGGGTACCACAACTGAGTAAAGCCAGTTTCCTTCCCATTTGCATCCTCCACCTTTAGCAATTCCTCCTGTCCTCCACACCTTTCCATACCCTCCTGCCTTCTCTCTCGGTTCCTAGAGAAATTTTCAACCGGAGTGATTTGTAGCTGCTGCTGCCAAACTAAAGTTCCACGTGTGATATGATTGCCCAGCTGGCTGCTGCTTTCTGGAACGGCTCAGATGCCAAGTTATAATCACTGCTCCAAGGGAGGGGAGACGTGCAGTGGCCTCCTCTGAGCACAGCTTAACACCTTTGAAACCAATATCCCTCAATCAAATTTGGCCAATGATGTCCGTTAAGGTCCAAAGCTACTGAGAACTGAAAGAGGGACAGATTGACAGCAGGGCTGCAAGTATTTGACTTAAAATATTTGACTTAAAAGCCCATCAGATCCCCCAGTAAGCATCCAGCCATTAGCTGTCTCTAAAGTCAAGACAACGAGACAGGTCCAATGACATTCCGATACTGTCAAAAGACACAGATTTAAAAGCATATGGTCAATCAAGGGTGATTCCCCAGATTACAGTAAAGGTCAGCAGATCTGGTTACTGCTCTGCCTGGGGGTGCCACTCAGCTCTCTGAGATGCACAAAGAGCTGGTGTCGTGGGGAAGCTCCACGATTAACTCGTTTTGAAGCTTAGAAAATTGTCTCATCTCCCACCGCATCTTGCAGACTGCAGTTCTTTCCCACAAGCACCCTGTGCCACCCCCAACTAACTGTACTGACAAACACATTCCAGTTGTCATTATAATCCTGCTGGTGGGAAAGGGGAGGGGCAAGATTGTTTTAAAGAAAATCCCTCTTTAAGCTTCACCTAAAGGGTTCAAAATTAATTCCGAGTTATCTTTTTATGCCTCTTTTAAATTCTTTCATCTGAAAAAAAATTGCTGGTGATTAACAGAGAGGTGCAAGCACTTCAAGGAAGGTAACTTATCTTCAGCACTAACTACTACAAGCATCCCTAAAGCCTCAGTTACCTTTCATGTAAATAATAATGAATAAAAGTCAGCCTTATCAAATCAAGGTCATTGTGTTAATGATGCATCCACTCCCTCCTGATCTTGACACCACTACAATGAAGCCAGGCTGATAAAGTAGGGTATGATCTGATAATAATCCAAAGTAGGCGCCTTCTAACCTTTCTACACATTTACTTTGCTCCCTTTGCCTACACATCTTCCAGTCACACACCTCAGTAAGGTTTCCTAAGGCAGAAATTGAAGTGAGGTGCCAAAGCACAGAGCAGTTTGAAGGTAAAGAAGCAGGACTGAGAGGCATCTTCTTGGAGAAAAGGCAGAGGATGGTATAGTAGGGGGAAAAGAACAAAAATTAGCATATGGCTCCTTAAAAACAAAAGAAAAAATAAATAGAAAAAAAAAGAGTTAGAAGTGATGAAAAAAAAAACTTTTTTTTTTTTTTTTTTTACCTTCACAGAAATAGAGAAAGATGGAACAAGGATGGGACACTAATAAGTCTGGTAAAGTTTTCTGGGGTTTCCTTCTCTCATAATTTCTGAGCACCACTTTGGAAAAAAGTTTGCATTTAAAACTTTTCCTTTGTTAGACTCCGACAGGGTGAAGCCCTCCCCCAGACCAATGGGGATGTAAACTTCTCCGAGGTAAGCGGGATTTTGTTGGGGCTTGCAATGCTGCCAACAGAGGAGACTTACACAAAGGGACAGCTTACACTTTCTTAATTCCCCTGCTAAGCAGAACCCTTAATGCTGTTGCCATGCACAACAGAGACAGGTACCTCTGTGCTTAATCCATCGGTTTTATTCTCCCAAAAGGAATTCTCTGCTCCTTGATAGAACACTAATCTTCCATAATCTTACAAGATCAGGTTACCTGTTTATGCCCAGAAACTGTCTCTATCGTTATCCTTGCTTTCTTTCATGTTTTCTCCCTCTCTGAACAAATGCATTGTTTTGTGTCTGAGCAGGGGCTTACAAGGTATTTTCTCTTTTGAGTGGTATTGACCCAAAGGCACATCGAACACACTTCAGTCAAAGTCTGAGCAACGTTTAGCATCACTTAAGAAAGGATGGCAATAAAATCTGTCACCCACGGCCAGAAAACCCTAAAAATGCAAAAAGAAGACAAACTCCAAATAAAATAAAATTACAAAGAGACAAGGATCAGCACATCTCCTTATATTCACCTGGAGGGGATTTCAAAAACTACAGCAAGTTTTGAACTGAGAGAGAGGAATGGAACAGAAAACGCAAAGAAAGAAAAGTTCCTTGTAGTGGTAATTTCCCTGACTGCTTTGCACATATTTTGAGGAAGATACAGGGCAAAACCGTTTCAAGATCACAGCATTTTGATGCAATAATGTAGCTCATTTTGTCACCACTACAGATGGCAGGCTGTAATGAGCCCACGTTAATGACTGCTATAGATATTCTATACACAGATACGTAATGGTGCGCTGCGAGATGTCAGCGAGGAAAACAAATGCTCAGAGCCTTGGCCTCCTTTCAGATTTTCTTACAAGCATGAAGCTCAGACATGCTTTGCTCAAAGGTGAAACTTAAGATTAGTATGTCAAGAGAATTCGGTCCAATTTTTAAATAAAATAAAGGTTTAATAATAGCTTTGCAGCAAATCATTTTCTCCCACATAAAACCAGGTGAAATGCAGATTTTTTTTTTTTTTCCTGAGCTGTCGAATTCATTTTTGGAAACAATCTGCTCAAAAATAGACATTTTAGCTAATACAGTCATTTTAGCTACTATGAGCACACCAACAGACCCTACCTGCACCCACACCCTCTGCCCATCCAGCCAGGAAGAGGAATAGAATTTAAACTCAGGCCTAGGTCCCAGTCCCAGCCCAGGTGAATCTGCTCCCCTGAGGAGCTGCTGCTGCTCAGATTTCCCTCCCCAAGCAGAACCCAGCCCTGCCTTACTTTCACTATGATGGCCAGACTGCTGCTGTCACTGCTCTGCTCCTGCTCCTCCTCAGACCAGGGATGAAGGTCCCAGTTTGAGCTCAAAAGGCTCCTGGATGCCCAAGGGAGGGTGGAGGTCTCAGGTGACCCTGGTCAGGAGAACTAAGGTTTATTGGTGCACTCAGGGCATAGAGAAACCTGTGAAGGTTGAAAAAAACCAAAAAAACCAACCAAACAAACAACAAAGTGAGAGATATCACATATAGTCTTTCCAAAGAAGGTATTTATTTCAAAATTCCAACCTCTAGTCCAGAGAAAATAGAAAGCAGCAGACAGAAACTGTGTGGGGACCAGGAATTTACTCTTCCTTCTGAAATGAACATTCTCATTTCCAACAAGAGCCAGGTGAGACACGCTAGCACAATGCCTCTGACTCAGCAACAGGCAGACAACCTGATACAGCCCAAGGATGAGCAACTGTGCATTTCTCTGCAAAGCTGGAGTTATATTTTCAGTCCATAGGTCATGTCAAAGCAAACACTATTTCTTCCCAAAGTGGGAGGTGTGTGAGGGCCATCCCATGTTGGCTGGATATAGCATCTCCAAGAGATCCATGACATAGAAGAATCAAATGCAATTTAGGTTGACAGCCATGCTTTGTGGGATGAAAGTAATTCTGAAGGACAAGAATGGGTCACACGAAGTCCTGGCATTTGGGATTAGTAAATGAAGAGAGATTATTTGAATATACTACCAGATGGGAAACACACTTGTCATGAAGCTCCCCTTAATTGGCTCCAGCTTGAGGCTAATCTGAAAAAATGGGTTTGGACACAGCAGCAACCTGACCAACAAGAATCAATAGCAGAGACTCACACAGCAGCCCAGGAAACAGCTAAATTAATGTGATGCACGATTATAAGGGTGTCTGATGTCATAAAATTATAATGGAGAAATTACTGACCTTGTATAATTTCTGCCTGAAGTGGTCATAAATTTCTTATCATTTGTCACAGCCACAGGAGCAAAATTAAAACGATGTGAGAATACAAACTGTCTGAGAAAATTTTTGTCACTATGAAAGTGCATTGCCTTGCTATTAAAGACATATTACACCTCCTACTGTAAATATTTTTACAGAATCATGTTCACCTTTATCAAGATACCAACTAGGAATGATTCTTATCTCATTTCCAGTACCCTTACACTGAGGTCAACCTTTTAATGTCAGTGGAAATAGTTCTAATTCACTGCTTAACCAGGAGAAAATCTGATGCATTAACTTTCCAGGAATGATATCTAAACATTGCCAGCATGGGCAAACAGGCAAGTTGTTTCCATCATTACATGAACAAATAACCAATTTTATGTTCTCCTTCCAGCTGCCACAACTTACTCCCAAAAGACTAATGGACAAACTTCTTACACACTACCTGAAATCCTCTTGAGGGAACCACTTTTTTCAATCCTAACATCACATCACTGTGTTTCAAAGAGAACATTGTTCATAAAGCACTCTTTTTCTGCTGAAAAAAAAAAAAAAAAGAAAAAGCTCAAGAACCTGAAACCCCAGCTTCTGCCTGAAATATTCCCCCAAATATTTATAGACCTTCCTGCATAATAGGTTTTCTATAAGAGACCCATGTTATACACAAAAAAACCTACACTAATTGGTTTTTATTATCTTAATAATCTTAACATTTCCTCATCTAATAATGTTTAATTTAATGTGCTCCTATAATGTACTCCTAAATTACTAGTTTATAAAACAAACAAACAAAAAAACCAGTGCTGATTTCAAGTTTCCACACATTGCATTAATTACCTGAAAATGTCTCCAGGACTTCCTAGGGCAGATTTTCACAATCTCCTTATTATCCCTGTACAGACATTTTAAACTTACTGTAGCTACTCTAAGTTCATCATGCTTGTAATTTACACAAACCTTGTAATTGATATTTGGAAGTAGAGAAAATCTGGAAGTGAAAAGAAATATTAGATGGCGTCCTGCTTTTAGCTCACAGGTCTTCCACGTGAACAGATCTACTGAGACCTGGTGCAATACAGAGATGCAGACCTGCTCTAGCTTGAATTCAGAGAAGGAAATAAGTAAGCCTAATTCTTTTCTTCCTTGCACACAGGTTACTTTCAGGCTCTTGTTTGCTGTTTTGGGCAGATTTACTTGTGAGCCCAGCAGTGAGCAAAGATAAAGGAAAAATAAATAAATAAGATGGGAGAATAAAACAATCTTTAAAAATGCCTTCCTATCAGAGGACAAAAATTATTGTAATCAGTAGCAAGAGAGCATGCAAAAAAACCAGCAAACCACAACCCAAAAGGTATAACTAGAAAATTCAGATATTATAAATGAGTTCTTACCTCTCTGTCCCACCACCAGTGAGAGAGCCAGAAGCCTAATCTTGAGTTTGCTAAATAAAACAACACACACAATCACACAGCTCAATAAAACCACACACACAATCACGCAGCTCAATCTTGTCTGGACATGGACAACATCTATTAGGAAGCCGAATATAATGGGCAGGATAATTATAATATATCACGGCGTAGCAGGGGCTGAGGGTCTCTTTCATGTCCCATTTCTCTAGTGGTACCAGAGTCCAGTATTCTCTGACCAGGTTCTTTTAGATTTTCCATACTTTGAGGGTGGAATGTTTCATATCAAATGTACTTATTTAAAGATAGCTGATGTTGCAGAGGATTTCTTATCCTGTATGGCTAAGTCAGGGAGACACTCACACTTTTAATGAACTCGGAGTGATTAGCTAAAACAGAGCCTGCCCTCTGGACCCTGGGTGCTGAGATAAACTCGGCTCATTGCAGCAGCTGGGGTCAGTGATGCCCTGGGTTATTCCTGAGTTTTACATCACCCTGGCCCCTCTCCTCTGAGCCTTCTTTCATCTGCAGGGTGTCCCAGCAGCCCCACAGGGCACACACACAGCACCACTGCCTTCTGGGCAAGCCAAACAGGGGAGGGAGGCTGGACAGCATCCACCCTCTCTCTCACCAAAGGAACCAAATTAGCTTGCTTGAAAAGCCACCTGTATCTTCTTCACCAAAGACAGATCCACAACCTCCAACACCTTCAAGAGTTTATCACCCATTACAGTGAAGAGTTCACACAACCAAAACTCAGTTTGTGCCAGTTGCAGACCTAGAAAGATGCTCCTGGACGTCAGGTATCCTTCAGTCACACTGTGGCTTGGGTCAGAAATGTTTTCTCACAACAATGAAGAACCCACCTTGGTAAAATAACTTTGTTAGTGCTGTAATTTCAGACTTTTTAGGGCTATGCCTAATAGTTTGAGTTGCTGAATGACCGAGTTATGCACCACCAGAGGATACGACCATGCAGAGGCCAAAGCTTTGGTGCACACCTGACTGCCACGAGCGAGCAACCTTCCAGCTGAGAGCACCTCTGTGCAACAGCAGAGCTCTGCAGGGGCTGTCCCACCACGCCTCTTCCAGGGCCCTTCCTGTCTGCCCCCAGCTCCCCGGAGGTTGCTGGCAGCCACTCGCTCTGTTCCAAGGTGAAAACACATTGATGAAGGCAAGCAAGGCTGCCGGGTACCGCTGGCATTCCCATGGGGAATGTGGTTCCTCACCACGGGAATATTAATGCAGGTGCTCTCCTGAGGAGTATTGCAGCATTCACACCGGGCAAGGACTGTGCATGCCAGATGGAGAAGTGCACAGACGTTCATTGCACAGCTCAGGTTACCTAAATACCAGTGCACAAACAGGATAGAACCTCATAGAAACAGGAAGATCAAATCCCAGGATTTCACCCATTCACCTGGAGTATTCCCTAGATATCACCTATTATGGGAAGGTGTAAATAATCCCATATAAGGCCACTGACCACAATCTTCCCGGGCCATTGCTCAAGAAGGTCACTGACCCATGGTCCTCTTTTCCAGCCCATCTCAGGTGCCCTGGAAGTGTTTCCATGGTTACCACCAGGCCTAAGGAAGATGCTTTTGTAGGCCTTCAGGCCTGCTCTTCTGTAACACCCATGGTGGAACCCAACAGAGTACCCCAACAGACAACAGGCCTGCTCAAAGGAGTAAGATACTCAGTTGCAAAATCCAGCAAATATCTATTTACACTTGAAAGACAGTAACAGAACAGTTAGGAGAAAACTCTGCAAACACTTTATTTTGTAACTCAAACTAAAACACTCAGCAGTTTGGGTTTACCAGTGTCAGAGGCAGGGTCTGCCCTGTAGCAGCTCCAAGTCAGGTGGGAATGCTCTAATTGTCCTCACCCAGGGCTTGAGCAGTGCCAGGCATGGCTGTGAAAGGTTTCTCTTTGTCATTAGCAGTCCCTTGGACTATCGCGCCAGAAAAATCCTGACAAAGCTTAAATTGTACCACTTACAAGGTAGAAGGCAAGATGTAGCTCCTTGTTTCCCCTAATTTTATTAGCTAAGACAATGTCATATTCTCTTGGTTTGATGACCTCTCAGAACAAGCCTGATTTAGGAAGCTATACCAGTCTGTATGAAGGAGGGGAGATTATGTTTCTTCTTCCTGGAACATATTCAGGGATCGTAGGAAGGAAAAAAAAAATTAAAAAATAAAGACAAAATTGAAGCATTTAGAGCAGAATGAAATAAACGTATGCACATTAATGTGGCCTGAACAGAAACATTGTTGATCAGCAGCACACAAACACTTGAGCAGAGGGATGCTACACTGATAAAAATAAATACTGAAATGCAGTTTACTTCTATTTCTAGTATATTCCAATTCTCTTCAATCACCCACACTGTTCAAGGTGTAGTTATGATGGTTTGAGGCTCTTTCCCCCAAAATGCAAGAAAAAAATTGAAGAAGTTACAGAATCACAGGAGTTTTAGAAACTAGCAACTGCATACTGGTGAGTCTGTGCCAGCCAAGGCACATAAATCATAACAATTGTTCTTTTCCCACTGGATTGTTTTCCACATTCTGGGTTTCCTTCTCATTCCCACCCTCCTTCATATTTCTTTATGTTATTGTTATTATTCTCTTAACTGTTGAGGACTTTGTCCAACTTCTTTGAAAAAGTCATGTTCTGTATCTCCTCCCTTCGTTTTGATCTCACTTTAACTCTTTCTACCTTTCTGACTTCCATGTACTTGGGTTAATTCCTCTTTTTCAGAAAATTTGAGTCCACAATCACCCTTTTTTATGGAAAATCTCCCTAGAGTTTATCAGACACGACACTGCACCAAACCAGTTATGTGTTAGACCACAGAATTTAACAGGAGAAAGTGAGCTCTGCTTTTTATGTGGTTGGATTATTTGGATATGGTCCTGTCGTTTTGTTGAGTTTTTTTAATTGCAGACTCACGAGCACACAGTAGCCTGTTAAATGCTACAGAATGACCTTGAAAACCTGCTAAAACCTTCACACTGCCTACTAAATCATATAAAGCTGCTCTATCACCTTCTTTCCTATAATATCTGAGCATCTGATAATCACTACTAGGGCTGCACTTGGGCATGGCTAGAGCAAGCAAACAGCCCTGGCTTTCAGCTGGAGAGATGCAGCTCTCCGTGCATCACAGAGGAGGCAGCTGCTCTTAGGAACGCAGGGCAGGCTCTTGGTGGCTCTGGGGTTTGTGGCAGTGCCTCAGTGACCCCATTTGCCAGCTCCATGTCCCCACTGGCAGTCAGCCTCTTTTCCCTCAGGGCTCCCAAGACACTGGGCAGGCCCTGGAGAGCACACAGGGAAAGCTGCCCAGGGAAGCTGCCTCGCTGAGCAGCCCTTTCCTGGTTTGCCTGGGGGAAAAAAGGGCTGCAGGAACCTGCTGGCTCTGTTCTGCTCTGTAACTAATCATCCCATTTCAACCAGATTTGTTACTGCAGAAATAGAACTCCAAAGAGCATTTCCTGCAGATTTCAGTGGAGTTGAGAAAAGAATGAAGAAGGATGTCACGAGACCTGATTCTGAGAAGGGCTACATCGTGGAATCTCCTTATTAGACAACAGGGATTGCACAGGAACATTATAAATGCCCAGCTTTAGAAATGATTCACGCCTCCCAGACACTGGGATATTTGTGCAGGAAACTGTTGGATCATACTGCATATGGAATGAGGCTCTACTGGTGTCATTACTCAAATAATTGCATGATTGCAACTGCTGTCTGAACAAGTAAAGTCTAAAAAAATTAATTCAGAATTATTCAAAATTAAAATTCTAGCTCATGAGAATCTCACAAAATAAAAAATTTTGTTTAAGATCAAAGTATTTTGTGTCAAGATGGAAATGAATTTTCTTTATTTTAAAACATTTAAGAGGACACACTTTCTTATTCACGTGTAAACTCACAACAAAAGTGGTATTTTAAAATTGAACTTTCTTTTGTCTGAAACCATTTGCCTATTTTGACCTCAACTTAGTAACAATTCTCCTTGAACTCCCTTTATCAGGAAAATCCCACTGGTCTTTATTTTTCATACAGCTCTATTTCACAGCATTTGAAAACATCAGTTCTGAAAAGTACATTCGCTTGTGCTTCACTGGTCATTTTATCCTATAGACTGAGAAAAAATATCCCCAGAACAAAGTGTGTGGGGGAAAAAACTGCCCAGTTCGACCTTCTCAATTACCAGACAGGAAAACAGAATGAGATCTTAGGATGAGCTTTTCAGCGTTTATTCTTCATCCAGTGCTACCAGTGAGGCTTTAGATCACCCAGAGGCGGACGTTAAAGCCAGTAAAATCTCTCGTCTTTATCTCCTGCCTTGTGTTTCTCCCCTCTGCTCACAATAGCAGCCTCCCCAGTGTGGGATAATTCCTCATAAAGATCTGTCTTGCTCTCTGTGTCCTGGGTTGTTTCTCTCTCTTTTCACACCACAAGCATCCCTTGAGTGGAATAATGCCCTGTAAAAGCTTAATAGTGCATGTGCTACATGTTGTCTGTTTGTGTTTTAAATGCCTTCCCTAGTGTGGTAAAATACCCAGTAAAAATCTGTCCTGCCTTTATGTTCTGCATCGTTGTTTTCTGAGACCAGCGAGTTCTGCGCCTGAGCAGTGTCAGATCCTTGTAAATGTCAGTGTCATACAAACAGGTTTGAAAACATACTATGAAAACAGATTTTATCCCGAAACGTTTCTCCTTAATTTCTAGGATTCTATAGTTGCTTTTTGCATAAACTACCACCAGTGATAAGTACCTGAACTGGTAGGGGACTGAGAGACAGGCACACAAACACTTCAGGGATATACTTTGAAACAGTGCACGTATCCACAGCTCACTCTCATCTCAGTTTCTGAAAATGATGATAAGGAAAGATGAAACACCCCGCTGTGCTCACTCCACCCAGAGAGCAGGGAGAAAGGCAGAGGGTCAGATCTGTGATTTCCATTGCTATCTCTGCACTGGGTGGTGGGTCTGCACACAGATGGCTCTCCCTAATCCAGAGTAGCAGGAGGCCTGGAATCGGTAGATAATGCAAAAGCATGAACAATATAGGTGCTGAATTCTGCACAACCCGGTGCTGAGACCCCAGAGAAGCTCAGGCCCACCAAAGCTGCTGAGCCCCTGCTCAGCCAGTTCTCCTATCATCTCCATTCTGCTTTGCTTTGCCCCATTCACTCTATCAGCACTATGCATGCTTATTTTCTCTTTAGCTAAAAACCTTTCATCACCCACAAGCACAAAAACAAGTCCCAGCAATGCTGGAGTTCGATTATCATTTTCAGTTACACATTACTGCTTTATATATTTTCTGTGACAAATCAGCATTTATTCAGAAGTAATTTTCTGGTCTAAACTAACAAGCAATGAGTGTGACAAATACTGCTGTTAGGGATTGTGCATTTTAAGGTAATTTTAGAGTGCATGTTCTCTGTGGGAATTGCCAAGCATATTTTGCTTCTCACGTATATATAACTTCAAATCTCAGTGATAAAGTCCCATTAAAGATATCCTACTCTCTTGGCGGGGGTTTTTATCTTTGCTAATGTATTGCTAGTGGCTCTGATGCAATGTGGATGTCCTTGGATGGCTTTAATTGAGCAGAAACCTTTGAAATATGCCACAGGCTAATTCACTTTGAGGGTTAAAACAATGAATCCCTGCAGAAAATAATGTATTACTGGGTAAAAAGATGAATTAATGGCAATACTGGAATACCATCTCTGCAGCAACCAGAATGGCTGAATTAATGACATACTGGGGTTTTTTATGGCTTGAGAATTACAGCTGTGATGACACTATGAGTAGCTTGGCCTCCCCCTTTATTGTACCTTTATACACACGGTAATCCTCTGGCCCCTGGAGAATTTGTTCTCTCGTGATGATCAGGCAAGGTTATTCCATTTCCACAATCATCTTCCCCCTTAACCCTTTCTCTCCCTCCCTCTCTGTCCCTCAGGTTCACACACAGGTCATCCCCCAGTTATACCTGGACACATGCAAATCAGTAGCTTGGAATTCTAATGCCCTGACTTCAAATCATAGTTTTCAAGGGAATAAAGCTCTCATTCTGACCAAAAAAAAAAAA
>VZRO01006943.1:1604857-1663396 GCA_013397915.1 Daphoenositta chrysoptera
AAAAAAAAAAATTCTTGCAATAAATATATCATCATAAAAAATTCTTTCTAAGAAATACTAAGAAATGAGGGAGTGAATTCTCCTGTCATGAGCTTGGTAAAAAGCTGGAACGGCTCTCTTTCAACCAAGTGAAGGATCTCAGAATTACACTGGAGTAACAGTGGAAAGACAGCACTGTGTGTTTTTATTTCTTTAATCTACTGGCATTGTTCAACAAAGAGGCCTCCTTGTGTGCATCTGGGACATCTTGTGACACCGGGATATTTATCTTAATGTACTTTTTTCTGCAGCAAGAATTTCAGGAAAAAAAATCCTTCAGCTACAGCATTATCTTCAGTTTCCTAAGTGCTTCCTTGATTGATACAAGTGCCATCTTATATCACAGAACCAGAGAGACATTTCTACCAATATGTCTAGTTCTTGAAAGTGCAGGATGAGGCTGTTGAAGACTACAGACATCTGCTAATGTTATCTGTCACTTCAGTGAAGAACTTCAGATTGTTTGTTCTATGAATATTGGTTCAAATGCTGCAAAAAAACCAAACAAACCTCAGGAACCTAAAAGGATGTGATTAACTTGAGGGATCAAAGGGGTAAATGTTCATTTAACATATTTTTTAAATCTCTTTTTTTCAGTCTGTTGGAGGAGGCAAGGGCTTTGAGGGGGGGTAACTGGACATGAGATTCTAAGCTAGTTTGTTTTGGGGCATATTTTTCCAATTAGAAAAGGAAATCTTTAGTGTATTCAGGAATTTGTGCACAGAACCATGACCAGCACAGAATCATAATCTGAGCTGAACAGAGCTGTAGACAGAATCACCATTCAGCTTCCAGTCCCTGGAAGAAGCCAACAAGAAAGGAGGAAAAGACCTGTAAAAAGCAGCAGAGGCAATGGTGGAAGGAAATGAAAAGAGAAGCACCTGCACCTTTAAAGCTAAATTACCTTCTACTGCATTCAAACCCTTTCTACCACGCATATAATGATGACTTGGCTGTGGATATTTCTATTTCATACACATTTCCCGTAAATGAGAATTAGGCCATTTCAATCATAACCTGCTCACATAACAACTACTCAGGCAAAAGAGCTCTTAAAATCAATGGGAGAGTTCGGACCATTTAGAGAATGCAGAACAAAATCTATTATTGTTAGCATTTTCCTAAACTTACGTTGTTACCAGCACTGAAAGGAGTCTTTTACTGTGCAGGGTTTCACAGGGGATAACCTCACCTGTAAAGGGCTGCTGTGTTTGGAACAGAGCAAAATGCGAGGCGAAGGCAATAAATCCCCAGAGCTCTCAGGGTGGGAGCAGGGAGCTGGGTCTGGCTGCAGGGCTTTTCAGGGACCTTGGAGCTGCCACCAACCTCTCTGCACCTGGATCTCCTCTGCTGTGTGCTGAGCTGGCCTTCAGAGAGGGAGCAGTGTTTGTCTGCACCACAAACAGGAATGAGTTTGGAGCGTGCAGAGACAGACCTGAGGCAGCACCTACGGGGAAAAAAGATCTAGTGTTAATAACACCAGAAAAAGAGCCACAGAGAAATGCAACATCTAGAAATTAGTAATTCAGTTGCTTCAGACTAGAACTAAAATGCATCTTTTTTAAATAGAGAAGCTAATTAAGTCATTAGAAGACATTACCACAGGCATGGTTTTGTTTCTCAGTCACTTAGGTCTTTGAACTCTTTGCATTTGAATATATTTCCAGGACTTATCCCCATGTACAAATCTTCTCAGATGCAATATCACTCAGACTGAAGAGGTAATCTTGATGCCAAAATTCCTAGTTCTGGTATCCTGACTTACATGTCACATTACCAAGTACACATTAAAGAAGATTTCCTCTTACTTCAGAAACCAGGAATTTCCTAATTAATTCCTGAGTGAAGTTTCAGAGACCAAATAAATCAGCTTTGTGGGTTGACAGTGCCTGACATTTTGTGTAACTGTTTGAATTCAGGGTGTTTACACTGAAAACCACCTTAGTAAACCTTCTCGTCAGTTGCCTACATCCATACAAGGAAATATCTCATTTACTTTTGCAAATAGATATATGCAAGATTGAAAATCACATTAGAATTGAGAGCAACAAGGCTCGACAGAGAGAGAATATGAGAATTGTCACTCATTTGAGATAGGGCAAAAACGTCATCCCCTGCTATTATAAATCCTGCCTGTGTCAAAGCAATGAAATTACAGACCTTGAGAGAAGTGTGAGTTGTTGTGAGGCTGGCCCGGGCCAGCACGGCATGAACAGCTCATTGTCAGCGCTGTGAGTGGAGCAGGAGCTGGGAATCTGCAGAGATTGCAGCTGAGGGGCAGCCCTGCCACTTTAAACCAACCAAATTCGTGTTGTCTTTAGCTCCCAGCTCTTCACAAACACCACCCCACATTCATTTTCAAGCCGTTGTAAATTGGACCCTCAAAACCAGGTTTTCTTTGAGGTCTAAAAGCTGAGTTATTGGCACTCCTTGGGGGAACAGGCTACTAAACTTTTGCATCAGAGTAATCCAGAGCGTTTTGCATGCTGTGTTCAGACCAGCTAGTTTGTCTAATGAATGAGATGTGACGTGAGTTCCTGGGGCTCTGGAGAAAGCTGAGGGAGGATTTCTCCATCTCTCTGAAGCCTTAACCCTGCACAGGCTATTGCACGTCGGTGTGTAACAAACACCCAGACACACCAATCCATCACCAAACCTTCTGCAAAGCATTAGGAGCCAAAAGCAAGGGAAAGGGCAGGATGACTGGATTTTGAATTTCAAGAATTTTTAAAGAAAATCAAGGTTGACACATGAAGCTTTCGCCAGCATAAGAGTGTCTGCTGGGGTTCCAAGTGTCTGTGCTGAGAAAAGCCCCATGCAAACACAATGTAAGATGTCCCCAGGGCTATGGCTTGTTTCAATTCCAGAACTATACACAAAATAAAGCAGCAAATACACTTCTTTTCTGGTATAAAGAAAGTCCAGACTATGTCTGTTTGCCTGTGCAGGCATGTCAGTATTGCTAAAATACATTGAAGGTGCTTGAAACTATTTTCAAATACCACAGGGTGAACCTTTGCCACACTAGGTCATTGCAGGAACTGAATGAGGACTCAGATTAAAGAAAAAAAAAATAGGTTCTCAGTTGCAAACTGCAAATGCTTTGTCACTTATTTGCATACATAAATGTAGAGCAGAACATGTGGGTGCCACCCTAATATAAATGTTTCTTATAAGCTGTAATAACATCATGATTTCCATATGTAATGTCCCATGCATAAGTACTGAAGGGTTTCTCCACAAATTCCCAGGCCTGCCCCTGCCAGCCAAGCCGGGCTCTTTCCTTCTCATGCAAATACTGTACAAAAAGGGTGTGAGCAGAGCAGGGAGCTGCAGCAGAAAGATTCCCCAGGCCAAACTGGAGCTTCAGGAACATCTGTGGCAGGGCTGGCCTTATGCCTGCAAAGTCATCCTCTTTGCTATTCAGCTGGAGACACGCACTCTGCAAGGGAATGCAGGACCTGCTGTTGGTTCTCTCTCTGGAGCTATTACAGCTGACAAGGATGAAGAGTTCAGAGAATTCACGGATAACTCAAATGAGGGAAGCCATCAGATGTGGGAAAAGGCTTATTTTTCTAGTAGAACAGAGAGAAATCAGGCTTTAAAAAATCAGAGTGGTGTAAGGTTTTTGAAGAGAAGGGAGGGAGCCAAAGCTGGCATTGCTGCTGCCTCAGGTACCGTGCTTCTCTCTAATTACCAGAGAAATTGTTGTAATCAAACGCCATCAGTCACATTTATGCATTAGATATTTCCAGAGGAGTGAGATGCCCCCCTTTCTGGACAGTATAAAAATCAGATTGTGTCTTCATGATAACAGAAATGTTTAAGATCTCTCCCAAACAGCAGATGGACGACTAAAACCTAACAAAACCATTTATTAGAACAAAGCTCCATCAAAAGCATAGTGTTCAGAGCCAAGAGTGATCAGCACTTTAAAAAGCCATAAGCAACATTGACTGCATCTGCTCAGAAAGTTCCCAGTACCTCAGATTCACCCAAGGTTCATGCTGGAGATTTTACTGTGCTAATAGTTTTAGGATTTAGCAAGCTGCATTCTGGTATGGAGCTCAAAAAGAAACAAATCACATCACTTTGTGAGCAATTCTGAAACCCAGTCCTTTGAGTATTGACCATCATTTGAACTCTCACCACATAGCTCTTCAGCAAGTAGCCTTTGTTACTAAAGTCACAGTTAAATAGCGTTCCTATTTGTCATTTACACTTCATAGATATAGAGCAGGAGAGATAAAAATCTTTTAGTACTGTATGGCACTCAACCACCATTCACTGGCAGTAATTAAATCCTGCTGTAAAAGTGCTACAAATATTTCCCAAAAGCAGGAACAGATGTTTTTTTGCAACCCAGCAATGACGAAAATCTAACAAGCTCCATAAACCAAAGGCCTGGGCACTTCAGAGGAAACTTCTTCTATGATTTTGCTACCATGCTGTCTCAATTTGCCAGCAATATTACAGAGATAAAACATGACCATTTTCTAGTACTATTATTCTTGTCTTTAGTAACACAGTAAGTGTCAAGGGAACTGTGGAGTAAAAAAACACTAATAGTAATAACGAGGCACAAGGCTTACAAATTTACAGTTCTATTTCCAAACCATAATAAATTAGCACAATCCCTGAGACTTAGTTACGATTCACAAATCACATCCTCATGTGGCTTTTATAAACTATGATTGTCTAATTAATATTGGTACTTATAAACATCTACTGGTTATTCAGCACTCTTTTTTTTGTAGGTATTGAAATTCAATTACAGCACGAGTTGCTCTAAGCAGCGCCCAAGCTGTGAGACAATGTATTTGAGGGGGGATATTTTGCATTTTCCTGGATTGGGCCAGCTGCAAAGACAACCTTACCCTTTCCTTCAAAACGCCTCACTAAGCCACCCTGAAGAATCACTTTTCAATGAAGTAAACTTCCTCTGCAGATCCAGAGTGTGTATATCCACGCAGTTGTCATGATAACTTCTTGACATGAAGAGAGCAATTTGATCTGCAAGGACGTAAATTGATGGCAAAGATGTGGTGTTCTATCAAGAGTCACGGCAGCAGCTGGAGAGCAAGATCCTCGATGGAGCTGGCTTTAACCCAGTGAAATGCAGTTTAAACAAAAAGGAACAAGACAGAGACTGGATTTCTAAGAATGCTCAGCCCCCCCAGCTCGGGCAATATTTTTAAAGAAACAGCTCAGATCAGAGATAGGCACCTGTAAAAACAAAGGGTTCTGCTCGGTGTCAAGAATTTATGAAAACTGGGCTATTTGGACTTAATGTCTTAACAGCAGCTAAGCTGCCTACAAAACCTGACACATAAATTACCCAGAAAATATAGTGCCTGCATAGGTTCTTTACTGAAAAGCGTGATGACACCAACCACCACTTATTTAAACTAGTGCATTTCATTATGTCAGGGCAATTGCCACCCTGGTACATATCTTATTAGTGCTTATTTATTATCAGTGTTAAGGAGGTTAACTGCGCTGTTATTTCCACTGCTACTGGGCTTTATTGCATCTCTGAGCCACAGAGTTCTAGCTAAGCTCAGGCAGCAAAAGGAAATAACAGAGGCTGTGGCTTAAAAACAAATATCCCCTAAAAGACTATAGCAATCAGGTAGGGAAAAACAAAGCGAATTTCTTCTGAGGAGTATCAAGAGAGGAAACCTAGAGCACCCACTCTGATGGGACCTAGATGCATAACCTACAAAGGTCATTGATCTGAGAAATTTTTTTCTGTTGCAGAGTATCTGTGATCTTCACTTGCTCGGCAAATTCCCAGTATTCTTTGATTTAACGTTATGAGTTGATTTCTATCAGTTGCAGTGGAAAGTCATTTCTCAGTGCCCAAGCAGCATTAATTAGTTGCTGCCTGGTCAGAAAAGTTACCTTGTACTAGTGCTGATCTGTCATTGCTCGACCTCAAAAGCACTTCCACTACTGATACTCATAGGCAATTGGAACATTCACATGTTTAAAAGCTTTCCCATCACACCTCCAAACAATTGCCAATGTGATTACAACGGAAAGTTATATCAGTAGGAGTCCATCTTTCAGAAGAAAATTAGATAGAAAAAAAAGTGATGCACTAGTGTTAGCATGTTTTCATTATCTGTCCATTTAACAAGTGGTACAAGAAAGCAATATAACAATTAAGCTACCTTCCCACAAGCAAAGATGCATTAAATAGACCATAAACATTTGAAAAAGATGGAGAACAACAACAGCAACGGTGTTAATCAAGCAGCAAACCAACAGCTGCAATTTTCTTTGCATTTCCAAACTGTTAATGGCAAGAGTTACATGTTAAATTCCTTTACCTATTGTTAAAATTAGAATAAATCACGTAGATTTTTGCAAAAATACGGTCTTGAACAGATAGTACAGACTCTTCATTTTCTAAAATGAACCACTTGTTCATTATACAAAATGATGCTTTACCCTCTCACACTCTCAAGCAATTCACCTGAGCAGGCTCATGTGCACACAAAGCCAAGCAGAAACCCCTTCCCCAGGAACTGGAGTTCCCACAATGTGCGAGACAGGAGCTGAACCTGGTGTTTCCTAAGGGAGAGAAGAAGCCCAGCTCTATACAAGAAAAAGCTTTGCTGCACGTTATGAGACAGAGCCGTGCAGATTTCTGTGTTTGCTGAGATGTGACACAAACGGGGAGCAGCCACCCCAGGTGCTGCGTGTGGCTCCTGGCTACACAGACAATTTCCTTTACACTGAGGCTGGGAACACTGGAGCCCAAGGTGCAGATCAGCCAGCAGCTGATACAATGACTACTTCAGCTGTTGACTTTTACCTAACACAACATTTGGGAATATATTATTGGATTTACTACTACACACTCAGAAAACACCTTTCAGCTTCACTCCTCTCAGCTTGATTCCCTCAAAGACAGACAACATATATCCATGGATACATTTTGTATGCAGGTCTGTAAAACAGCCCTTCCCTTTCACCAGTGCTCCCATCAAATCCTAGGGTGAATAAAACCAGGAGCAGGTCTCCCCAGCCTGAGAGAGAGGTACCCACTGCTGGCAAAGACACAGTGGGGGCAGACAGGTGGGTCCAGAGGTCCATGGGGGTCCAGTGAGCCTCCATGGAAGTCCATGGACCCATTCAGCAAAAAGAGCTGAAACGGGGGAAAGAAAGCACCCCCTTTAGCTTCAGGCAGCACCCAAGCACTTTGCTGAACCATTTGACCCTGAGCACTGCGTGTTGTTTTACTGTGGAGCTGCCACTGCATCAGTGGGTTCAGCTACAGGAGCACACCTTGGACCTCCAAGCAGGTTTCTGCTCCTTTTCCTCTCTAAAGCCCCTGTTGCACTTTGCCTTTTCTTCCCTTGATGCACTCTCAGCAGGGCACTGCATTTCTGCCCTCTGCTCTTCCCCCCTCCAGGTGCCTCCTTTCTTTGCCCTTCTCCCTTTGGCATCTGCAGGGCTGGTGGACTCGAAGTTTCATCGACAGTCAGGTGAAGACATCACTTCTGCTTTTCTCTTTCATCTGCATAAGCCAGAGGAGATAGAGACCAAAAATATTGCACAGATCATTTGGGCAACCCCTCCAGGAGAGATAAGATTGCTTTCCATTGCAGGTTTATTGGCTCTTTAATTAATACCTATAGGATCAATTTCCAAGGATCCCCCACAGCCTCACTTGGGATGTTATTTGAAAGGCTAAAGGCAGTTCAGAATATTTTTCCTAATATTCAAATTAGTTTTTTCTTTTTATGTTCATTCTACTGCTCCTAATTATATCGTAGCTTCTATGGTGTGACTGAATCCTTGTTTTTCTTCTATATACATCAATTACATTATTTTGCATTAATTTGCTACTTAGCTGCTATCCTGCTAAGCATGTAATTTTACCAGGACACCTTATGTTTACCTCTATACAGCAGTCCTTCCAGACCAATTTATTTCTCTTCAATCAGTATTTTTCAGGTCACTGATATCTTTACAAGAGATCCCACACACAAGTACATGAGGATGCATACAGAGTAATCGAGGCCCCAGGATACCACTGGGAAAGGCTGAGGGCTGCAAGTCTGGGGAAAAACCCACGGCATTAAAACCCCAATGAGTTAAAACAAGACCCAGTCTCTGGTTTATTTGCTCCAGGACATGTTCCAATCAATGCAGCCCCAAACTGTGCTAGCCTTTCTTCCGGTTATATCACGTTGCAGATCAAAGCAAATTTTATGGAAGCAATCAATCCCAAGTCTTTTTACTACATCATTTCTTGCTATATCCCTGCCAATTTGGAGCATGCTATAGAAAGGTTTTGTTCTCATATATCTTAGTTTGCATTTTCCCATAGTATATTACACTTTATTTTCAGCTCAAGAGTTACATCTACTTGTGGAAACAGCAGATTTATCTTGATAAATCAGATTTTGACCATAGACCAAAGTGGAGTGGGGTGAATAATGCAAAACCACTCAAGAAATAAAGAAATCTCATAAGAATATTCATTTAAATTTAAACACAAAGGTGCTCCATGGATATGAGTATCTGTGATACCTTTGCTTTCTACAATTACAATGGAAATTGAGTTTTATAAGACTTTCTCTCAATGCTTGGGAAAGCAAATCTTAGCTTTCTATACATGATCATTCCCACAGGAATGTGATTAGGAGGGTTATGCTCATCTAGCTAAGAAGCAAAAATAATACCATACACTCTGTGGCAATCTGTGCCATAGACCCTTGCAGAGCAGTTGGAAGTCAATTCCTTTGACTGCAGGACTGATTTTGAAGTGAACAAACAACCTGATAGAGACTGCTAGGTATGGCAGTAGTTAACAAAAGTGCTAGCAAAATTAATGAAGCGTTTAATCAAATCATTTTTAAATATGAATGACATTTAAAAATCATCAGAGGCTGCATATAAACACTGTGAAAAGGGCGAAAGTACACTGGAAATGCACTTTTCCTGTAATTTTACATATTTGATTTTATGGGAGGTTTAGCTGGGCTGCACAGAGTTAAACAAAAATCAAGAGAGAAGACTTGTGAGGTATGAAATGATAAGACTGGGGAATAATAATTTGATCTACTTGATTTGGACGAGAAGCATGAGGTGAAATAGATGAGGGAAAATCCTACTGAAAGTGTGGGCAGGCAGCCCCCAGGGAGGTTTCTAACACTGGGAATGCCCAGCTGGTGCCTTGGTGCCAAGGAGCCAGGGATGCTCAGCAGCCTGTGCCAGCTCCTGGCATTGCAGGCATCCTGCAACCCTCTCCCTTTGCCTTTGCCTCCTGCCTGGGATACAGGAGCAGGGCTGGACCCACCCTGGGTGAAGGCAGCTCACTCTTTTATCTAAGTACAGGGCCCAGGTTTCCAGATTTTTCTTTTCAGAGTGCCTGTGCTCTGCTTACCTCAACAAGCTGGTGGACTACAAAACTTGCTTGCTGCAGACAGCTGCTATGCAGCAGATGAAATCCAGTTTTAAAGCATAAAAATGAAACCCCAAACAACCTGTGATAATGCAATAGAAAAACAAATTTGGAAGCAAATTGTTCTGCTAGATTCAAGGCTTTTCTTTCAGCAGAAGCAGCCCAGCTGTATCCCGACTCCCAGCCTATGGACAGCGTGATCATGTTACCATTTTTTCTCCTTCCCTGTTTAAAATGGACACTGGATACAGAGAATGCATCTCTCAAGCCATTATGGATACTATAGGCTGTAATGGAATACTATTCCTGTAACATCTCAAAGGGGACATGAGATATCCCTTGCTTGCCACTCTAAGGTGACCATTGTTAAATAATGTATACACAAATGGGTGGGTTACCCCACAAGAGGGAAAATATCTTTTTCTCTGACTCGCAGTGTTACCTCAATGAAGCACTCACAGACTTTATTTTTTCAGGTGCCTTAGAAGGTGTCAGAACTCTCCCATCTAGAAAAGAATGCACCAGTGTCCTCTGGAATAGAAGCTCCCAAACTGGGATAATACTGTGTTCAATGGGCTTGTGCCCGTGTTCAAGATGTGCCCTGCAATTTTCTGTGTTGCCAGCCTCACAGCAGTGCTTTGCATTGCCATACTGGTGATTCCAGGTTTGATTTCCATTTCCCCTTCCCCATGTCAGATGAGGGTGCCAAATCTGCTTAAAGATAAGAATCAAAACCACATTCTCAGCTCATTCAGCCTTCAAAGACCAGTGTACCCCACTGTGAGGCCAAATTGGCAGGGGCTGTAGGAAAAGGCCTGGCAGGATGAGGAACACCCTGCTCATAACAATCCAGACTCTGCCTGTTGCTGTAGCACAAAGAAAAGCCCAGGAAAACTGAAGCAGCTCTCTCTCATTTCATGCCCTGCCTTGCTCTGTGCAACACAGAGCTGAGGAAATCATTGTTTGGGAGACCAGCTGATAGCACACAGATTAATCACATGGGTGTGCAGGAAAATAAATAGGTGTATAAATACTTTAGCTATGCTGTGCATTTCCCAATGCAGACTTCCCTCACTTTAATGCTGACAAGCTCCTGACTTTTTTATTTTTAATTATGAACTGAAATCCCTTTTGCTATCAGTTATAAATATAACAAACAGTCTGCTGTTTAACATCAAATTCCATATCACTCATGCAAGTTGTAACTTTAGTCAGCTTAGTATCTCTGAAATGAAATATTTGCCGGCAGGAAAATGAAAGGTTATCTCATATTAAATAAACACATAGTGATACGACTTGTTAGTGAAAATTCCAGCCAGATGACTAGTGTTAATCTTGTAATACCATTAAACAAATCTACAGTCAGGAAGAGTTTCTCAGCCTTTTCCAAACAGTAAAAATGCAGAAGGAAAGACATCCTTGCCATTAAAGAACAGGTTTGTGATCCTGAAGATCTGACTTCTGTTCCTGGCTTTGTCACATACTGTCTGGGTGACCTTTAATAAAATAACTACCTCTCAGTGTGCCTCAATTCCTACTTTGTAAACTGGGAACAACGAAACATTCCCTTTTTTCTAAGTAGATGAGAGTTTCTTTGGTAGACAAACTGTAACTGACATGTTAACACAAGGGGAGCCTCAGAGAAAGACTGAGATCTTCCAACATCTTATCAGTACTAACCTATAAAAATAGTAAAATTATCACTGTTTCCATCTGGGGCGGAGGGGCTGTTAATTGTGGGAGTTAGTAAGCTGCTAAATGACCCTTTTCTCATTTGATGCATTCCCAAATGTCAGAGTCTCAACCAGACTGATCCATTCAGCTGCTGCGGTGGTTGCTTCTGCCCTGCTCTGAGAACCAGCCTTCCTCCTCCTCCTCCTGTCCCTGCCCTCCCCTCAGGGCCTTCACCTCTGTCTCCTTAGCTCTATTCTCAAGATTGTCAAGCCTACAAGAGGTTCACGTTTGAGAACCTCTGACACACTCAGAAGTCATAAAAAGAGGATGTCTGCCTTGTGCAGAGGAGCAGATAATCTATCATTTTTCTTAGGACAGCAGTTTTATAAGAACTTGCTTTAACACACCTTGTCAGCTACTGGGATCAACAAATCTGTGAGAGGGAAATTCTGTTACCGAAAATATCTTAGAAAATCTGACTGGCATCCTTTTTTTTTTTAATTTAAGGCGGAGGAACAGAAAACCTAGCCAAACCCTTTGCTTACTTGACAGACATGCTAAAGGAAAGAAAAAATGTCTCCAAAAATGAAGTTCTGTTGAAAGGCAGTACAACACCTCACAGCTACAGCAAGTGGCAATAGGCAGCGTGCAGGAAAACAAGCTTGTCTTGAATTCATGAATTGACAAACTGGTTTCTTATAATAATTATGAATCATCATAAACTTTAAACTTCTAACTCATTATATATTATTAACTGCTTATTCAGCTCTTCTCTTTCTTGTCTTTTGTCTCTTGGGAGAAATGGGAAGGCGTTTCAGAGCTTCCTTGGAATCTCTGCCTTATGGTTGATGAATCCAGTGCTATTCCCAGGAGCATCTAGTTACCATCTCAAACAGGGCTATTACTCTAATTTAGAAGAGTATTAACAATTCTGTTAGTCTGTCTGTGCTGAAAAAAAAAAAAAATGTGTATAGATAGCAACTGTACACACTGATAAGGAAGTTTTTATAGCAGAAATATGCTTTCATATCTAATATTCTATTCTGAGCTTTTGAGGGCAGGGCAAACCATGGCTTTGTTATAGTCTTGAAACAGGAAATATAATATTTACTAAGCAAAGGTAAGGCTTCCTGGGACTACATGCTGTTAATCATCAAACCTCACCCTTATTCCAGAGAAGCAATGTCCCAGAGCAGTTTAGGTTCTGTTTTGGAGACAACAAGGCAAGATCAGAGTCAGGAGACCTCCCAGGGCTTCGGCAATGTCCACGATCTGCAGCACAACCTAAGGCAGTAAATGTGCAAACACAAGTACACAAAAGCTTTTTACTACAAGTGAATGTATTTTCTTTAGAGGATAACTAGTTATAAGCTGAAGGTTAGGGGATAACTACTTACAAGCTGAAGTTAGAGTCTGTAATTTTTGCATTTTAAAAAACTTGTTACAACAGGTATGCTCACAAAAAGCCATTTCCTGCCAGTGAAGTCAAGCAAGTAAAGAATATTTTCCAGTAATTTCAGACAAGGGAAGCAAGTCCTAAGACCCACGTTACATCAGTTTCAGCATCTAACTCCAAAAGGGCTGAAATTCGAGTGAGGTTCCTAAAAAACATAGAGGCACCCAACTGAAAGGGTTCACAGATCTAGGGAGACATGTTTCTGATGAGAGAAACCACTCAGATTCTTTCACTACCAATATTGCCTTGCCATGTTTTGATAGCATTAATTGTTCTTGGTGCAAACTTGGTTGGAAGTTCCTTGGAGGATCTGGAAAGAAGTTCATCAGCTTGATTTCTTTGGATCCTGACTGAAAGAATACAACTCCTGCAAACTGCTTATTTAAAAGAAGCAATAAAACCTAATTACAAGCATTTATCCTGTTAAAATGAGCAGCAGCATAAAGTGGTCAACCCACCAACTAAAATCCAAAATCCAAAAACCCCACAAAACCTGTTTGATTCCTGAAGGCCATTTTGCAAATTAGCACACAAAAACGTAAAGAGTTATTTGGAGTAGAGAATATAAACTTTTAAATTACAATTGGGGCAGTGTTGTCTGGGCCAATGGCATGAGCATGGCCACCTGCCTACAGATCAAGGAAGGAAAATGTGTTTTAAAGGCCTCTGGACAGGTAATTTCTATTACATCAAGATGCAGATCAATCTCTTTCATATTGCATTCATTAATCTGTTCAAATAGCACATAACAGCAAAAAGATTGGCTTCAAGAAAGAGCTACTTGTTTAAAAGTGTTAACACAATTAGTCAAACACTTTCATTTCAGACCCTGTACGTATTTATCTGGATCTAAATATATCCCTG
This sequence comes from Daphoenositta chrysoptera, assembly GCA_013397915.1. NCBI lineage: Eukaryota > Metazoa > Chordata > Aves > Passeriformes > Daphoenositta > Daphoenositta chrysoptera. Next base: position 1,618,312 of record VZRO01006943.1, read on the forward strand.
AGACAAGGTAGCTCCAGTGGAATGCAATGACATGTGAAAGCTGCGTGGAAACAAAGAGGAAATGAAGCTCCTTTATCTCATTGTCAGCGTATGCTTCAGCTCCATCATGTCACAGCCCTGCCCACCTGTACCAACACTTGTGTTACTGATTCCTAAAAGTCCTCATGTGCTAAGGGTTCCCATTCCTTTTGGATGCAGATGTGAACTAATGGAAGGGCTGCACATTTCTGAACCAAACTCAGGGAACATATTACTTGCCTATTCAGCGATCTGAATGCTTTTATTCTTTTCCTTAACAGCCTTTATTTTGTTGTGTGTATTTTTTTTTTCTAATTTAAACAACATGGGCTTTTTCCACACTCTGTTAAAAGAGGAAGGGGGAAAAGAGCTAATTATATCTGAACTGAAGTGTAACCATGGCCCTATTAAATAGGTAGCAGTTATGGGCTATTGATCGCAGTTCACAGGAAAAGCTTGTCATGTAGTGTCAAGAGGTTAATGTAATTACAAGAGTGGGCAGCAGGATCAGCTGTGTCCTCCAATAGGCAAATAACTAAAAGCTGCTTTAGAGACACATAATGTTGTCAAAGCATAAATAATTCATCCCAGCATTCGAGAAGAAATTACTGCTCTGTTCCAGCGTATTATTCAGCCATTAAAATCCTGCCCTTGTAAAGTCTTTTGATGTAGTCATATTTTCAGTTCTAAGAGCAGTTTTGGAGCATTCAGCTTTTATTAAGCCTTATATTGTGCAGTTTTCAAAGTAGTAAAAAGGATATGAAATGGACTTACAATTTGTTTAATAACTGCATTGCGATTCAGATAAGAGTGAGAGAGCTGTGTGGATTTATGGAGTGCCTGTGCAGCACGGAGAGGAAGCTGTGGCGTGATGTGATGGAATTTTTAAACTCCCCTAAGCTGGACAGAATTAAAGGGGCTTCAGCTCTTTGCCAGCATTGATAGCTGCAGCAGTGTGGCAGAATCTGGTGACCCATTTCTCGAGAGCCAGCTAAGTAGGAGCCAGAAGGACCCGAGTGCCAGGCTGTTCTTGATTCCAGCTCTTTGCTTGTCCTTATTGAAGTCTGTGGCAATTTGATGTTCAATGGCTTCTACTCTACATCTGCAGTCTGAACTGTCTGGCTGTTGGATTCCAGCTGCCCACGTTCACTCTCAGGGGTATAATGCTGATTTATGCTGAGTTACAAGAATATCCTAAGCCATGGCTTCTCCACCAGGTTCTAGGCAGCCCCCAAGCACAGGGGTGGGCTGGTGGAACAGCAGCAGAGAGAGAGGAAGGACAGGGTGTCACAAGGGCCTGTGCTCTCCTCAACTCTTCTGTCCCCATACAAATTTTATCTGGTGCCTGGACAGTTCTGGTACACAGGAAATCGCCCCAAAGTGCTCTTCACTAATAACTCCTAAATCAAATTCCTGGATAAAATTTGCAAGTAAAACACCTTTGGGGTCTCAGCCCATCTATTCACAAACGTAGGGTTGCTGTGATCATGCACTTAAAGGAAAAAAAATGTGCAATCTGAATATATAATTCTGATCTCTCTGATTATTTTTTATTTTCATATTCTAACAGAAAAAACAATTGCTTTTTTGAGAACAGACTAAACAGCAAAGAGCTTTAAGGAGAAGGGATGTTGCTTGGCAGAGAATACAGGCCATCATTTCAAGCTGACCAAAGGAAAGTTTCCCTTCCCACACCCCCAACCAAGCTTTCCCCACCATAATTATTCATCCTGCTCTCCTGCTAGATATTCTTCCTATTCCTCCTGTTCTTCTCCTGCCCCAAAAGGTGTCTAGAGCTGGAAAGCTAGAGCTGGAGGCATGAGCCTTACCCTCACCTCTGCTGCAAGAATGCTGCCAACTTTGGGAAGTCTGTAGTGAGCTCTCAGATAATGATGGCTGAGCACCACTGCTCACTTCTCATCAAACACAGCAGCAGCCTGTATTTGGTATACAATTACAGAAAACAATCATGGGATGAAATATTGCAGCTCTCAGACGCTACAGGGATTGGCAGCAATCTGACCAAGAAAGGAATTGAAAATCTAGCGACAAAGTCAGTACAGGAACAAAGGGAAAATAAAACAGAAACTAAAGGTAATGCCGAGAAGACCACAACTGCGTGGAGTCAAAGCTGAGAAACAATTTCAGGGGAAAGGTTCACTAGAAAAGGGAAAAATACAAAGAAAACATCAAGAGGACAAAAAAATTCTCTCTGCTATCTTTTGCCTTACGAAAGCCCTTAAAACACCACTATTCTGGCATAGCAGTTACTATTCTGGCTCATTTTCAACACATAAAAACCAAGCGAATTCCTGCCAAAAACTTCTATTCTAATTTTAAATCTACTTTTGAACAGAACATCCCCAAACAGTAGATATTTTGTCAATGCCACCTAAAGAGACCACATTTCTGTGACAAAGGGGAGGTCGCTTTTATCCAGGCATTTCTTTTCAACAACAAAAAAAGAAACAAATTTTCAGGAAAAAGACTCAGAGCAAGCAAGTTGGTCCTCCCCAGGAATATCCTCATCTTTGAGCCATGTGTATACTGCTTTTCTGTGCCTGCTTCCCGTGCAGCCGTGTGCGGATGTGTGCTGGGCTCTGAGGGGAGTTTGTCTTGGCTTTGTGTGCATCTCTGTGGTGTTGACAGTGGGATTTTGATGTTCCTTGCACTGTTTCAGTCAGAGCCTGAGGAACAGAGCCAAGTTTATTCCTAAGGGACGTTGAATCCAGTATCTTAAATTCAGCATAGATGAGTAAGATAATTAGGAATGTGTCAATATTCTGCATATGCAGGTTGGAACTCCTCATAGTTAATTAGGAGGCTAAGCTCGAAACTGCCAAACCAAGTCTGAATAGCAACCTAAAAGCAGCTTTCTGATGGTTCAATAGTTACAAGCCATGGGAAAAAACCACAAAATATGCAAAATAGGAGCTTTATGCTGTTTTTCTGTCCCTTAGGGTTTGTGTGGCCCGTGGCATCTCTGAAGTCTCAGCAGCAGTGCACAGGCACAGCCAAAGCCAACCCCACGTTGACTCCATCAGGTAGAGGTTTAGTCCAGCCAAGGACTGTACTTTTTGTCATTCCTGACGTTAAATCCCATCATCCCCCATCACCTGGCCTGGTTTACACCTTAGAGTAGTGTTTGGATTCCTTGAATTTGTGCTCTGATAAGCCAGGATCCACAGCAGCTTCCCATGCACAGCACGTAGTGAAAATGAGATCTGTGCATGTGCTCAGCTGTCTGCCACGGCCGTGTGAAAACACAGCACTCATTGCTGGAGCTTGGACACAGACCCAAACTCTTCTTAGGAAAAGAGCCAAAAGCTGAAGTTTTCACCTGGCTTGGATTTGAAAATTTTGCAGTTCAGCAGTTTTGAATAGTAGCTGTGAAAAAACACCAACTACTAAGATTAGACAAAGGCTTGTTTGGAAGGTTTTTGACAATTTTTCCAGAGCGCTGGTTCCACATTTCTAGTTCCTAAAGCAGTCTGACCCCCACTCCTCCCCCAGGGAAGAGCTGCTGAGCCCATTTCTTTTGCTGTGAAGAGATTCTCTGGGTAACTGAATAAAATAACACAGGTTACAATCTTTCTTCTTTTGAAGACAATGATAAAACTCCCAGTGGGGCTGGGATTTAACTTGAGGATTACAACTGCTGTGAATCAATCCTCTACCAACTTTAGAGGAGTTGGACCAATTAACACCAGCCAGGGGCTCAGTCCTTTCATTCTACCCAGAAGGCAATAATATCCATTATTGTTTTCCCCAGCCAGGACTCTGTCATTCTTTTTCATCACAATTTCCCCTCTATCTCCCACCTTTTCTCATTTCCCAGTTCTGACACTTGACTTGCAGAGCGTCCTGAACCCTTAAAAATATTTGCTCTCTAAAAAGCAACAGAAAGAAAGATGTTTGGATTTTTGCTTCGTCAGGAATCTGCTTTACATTCGTCCAATTAAAACAAATATAAAAAATAATCTCCTCATCTTCAGTGAGGAAGGAGCTGGGGCTTTTAAAATATACAAATCAAGTGAAATAACAGCACAGACTGCCAGCCCCAGATCAGATGTGCATGGAGGGACATATGTAATGCATTACAAACATCCACTCCTCAGGCCACATCCAGGGATGTCTCGAGTCCATTGTCTGTGTTCTGAACCCCTTCACACACAACAAACTTTATGTTCTTAGATAATCTTTTCTTTTGACACTCAGTAAACATAGTTATGTGATTTTAATTCAACAGAGGAAAGTGAAAACTGTTAATTTGTGACTTAAGTTTTCATTGTGACAACTCTATAAATGAGGAAATTCTCCTACTTGAAAAAGTTTGTAATGTGGGGTTTTTTCCATGTTTTTTGTGTAGAAGTTTTCCCTGTCTTCTTTCTCCTCCTCTTTCTTGGGCTCCCTTTTGTTTCTCAGGCTGGCTGCAGCTCTGCCCCAGCTGCCTCCTACTTTCAGACCAACTTTTCACAGCCTGGAGCCCAGACTGAAGCAGAGACAACCTCCTCACTCATCAGGGCTGCTCAGATTTATACCTGCTTACAATGCTGGGACTGAACTAAAGTGCTGTAAGACAAACTGCACTAACTCTGTGCTATTTCATGCCAGGAGAACTCCAGCTGACTTCTTAAGCCATCTTTAACGCTGCTTCGCACTCCTAAAAATCCAGGCCTTAGAATATAAATAGGGTTTTTCAGTTTTGCGTGTTTTTCTTTTAAATTACAGTTTCTCACTGAGAAAGTTTGATTGATTCAGGCAACATAAAGAAAAAAAATTCCATGCAACTCAGTTGCTCAGTCACACACTGAATTTCAAATAGCAATGAATCAAAGAGGACAGTTCATGAGCTGAATGCTTGGCTGTGCTCTTCAGCAAATCCATTAAAACAATACCATTTAGTTTATAAAATGATACATAAACAAAAAGAGCAGCACTGTCGATATCAGATATCATCTACAAATGAGCACACAGCTGAAAGGCAGCTGCTTGAGCTGGGTTCCACGTGAACCAAAGCTGCAGGACACAACAATGATGCCAAAGAGGAAAGAAAAAGCTGCAAAATGAAACAACTGAAGCAAGGCAGCTCCAATCCCACCAGTCTGATATTGCCCTTGGTAAATACTGCACTGCGAGTCACTGCATCTGCTGGGATGAATGCAGTTCATGCAGTTACCTGTGGGAGAGGCACAGGGGATTTTCTGCACAGATTCAGACTCTACAATGAACACAATTCGTTCCCAGCTAAGACCTTCAGTTGCTCAATTTAAGGTTCCATATGCTGTTCCTGCTGGTAATGAGATATTAAAGATTATGAGATAAACCAACATGGCATTCTGATTCAGAAAGGTAAGCTTATAAGTCCATGGAAATCCCTTTTTAATACAAGCAGAAAGGGCTTAGCATTAGTACAAGTTTGTTCGACAGTCAATAAAATTAGACCCAATAAAGAAAAGGATGAAGGAACAAAAAGATTTCTATTCCAGCAAGAAAATAAGAGTTAACATTACAAAAATCATCTGGCGACTTTCCTTGTGCTAGGGAGCTGTTTGGGTTATGTGAACACTTGGAACTGCCTGCGCAGCCCTGTGTGTGTTGACAATACCACATAATGCTCCTCAGTCCCACACGGGGGGCAAATTCCTCCTCGGGACACGAACCACACACAGCAGAACGTGCCTGGTGTTTGACAAATGCTTTGTTAGAGAACAAAGGGAGGAAGCGTTCCAGTGCCCGGCAGCACATTGTCTTTATTTCCTCAGTAATTTAAGGAGAGCTGCTTTTCCTTTTTTTCCTGAAATGTATCTGTATCTGCAGTAGAGACTGCAGTGATGCCCCTGCGTGTGACGAGTCCTGAGGCTGCTGTGGTGGGGCAGGCCAGGAAATCACAGTGCTTCCAGGCCTTGGGAAAAGGGAAACTCCTCACCAGTGGAGACCCAACAGTGGGGGATGAGGGAGGTTTAATGATGGAAAGAAAAAACCCAGACATAAACTGGAGCTGAAGAACGGGAAACACGATTAATCTGGGATGAACATAGCAAGGGAGCCATCAGAAAACGAATAAACCAGGACTTCTTCAGACAAAGCTTGACTGGAGGTTGTCTGCATCACGAGTGCAGGGAGGGACTGGAGACCAAGCACGGGGGAAGAAGCTCAGTATTGGCAGTGCTGGTAACAGTGTGGGGAGCAATTAACAGTTAATGTAATGAACACATGCAGGTTTCTGGAGAGAGGAGAATGTCAGGTAGAACCTGCCAAGTGCACCTACTGACAGCCCAGGCCAGGCCCTGGCTTTGTCTGGTGCTCTATCTGGTTTCTTTGATCACGGCAATACAAACCAGAGCTCAGGCCCAGAACTGGCCATGTGTGCTTTTAGAACACAGACAGATCCTGCTCAGCTTTTCTTCCTCCACTGTGAGTAACAAAAGCTTATTTCAGTTGGCTCAGGGTTTGACAACAATTAACTTTGGAAGGAGGGAAAGGAGACCATGTAATTTTTCAGCAAACTGCAAACTGTAAGCCAAGAAAAAGTATGCCCCCACTTTCGTTTAAAACACACGTACAAACTCTGCATAATTTTGCAGGTGTTTCTGATCTAAGCCACACTTGTTTGTTGTTTGCTGCTTTCCCCAAGCAAATGCCAAACTAAAGGCTCGATGTGATACAAAACATACCTGCCACAAAAGCACCGGGACTGTTGCTCCCCAGCATCTGAGCCCAGGAACGTCATCCCTTGGCATCTCCCAGGACTGGGGCACATTTCTGGCTGAGCGTGGCCAGCAAGGACTCGAGTCACTCCAGCTATTAATTCCCATGGAGACAGCATTTGCACATCCCGATACCCTAACGACTCCCAGAGCTGCTACCCAGCCCAAAGAGGGGAAAACGACCTCGTATCCTCAGGGAACTGGCTCCTTGTGAGCTCCTTCTCCCCTTCCACGCAGCTGCTGGCTGGCTGGGGAATCAAGAGCAGGGGAGCAGAGCAATTGTGGCTTGCAATTAAAAGATGCCCAGCAGCTGGGATACACCTTGGATAATTTCCACAGCTGGTAAAGGCTAGATACACATTGACCACTGCTGGTTTTCACACCTTCAAAAGGTAATGTTCAAGACAACCAGTAGCATTCCCCACAGATGGAAGCAAAAATAATGCAGCTGAAAGTCAGGGTAGCAAAAAGATGCAAGTCAGCAGTGTATTTGGCTTTTTCCTTAACCAGACTATTCACAGGTAAAAGGTGGCCCCAGAAAAAGTATTTTACCTGAATTTCTTTAATTTTAATACATCACGAGTCCCACCCCAAGTCTCAAGCCAAGCTCAGCAACAGACTGATGTGACTTATTTACGTTGTTTTGTGACAAGAAGAGATTATTTTTTATTAAAATATTCCCAAGGAATTTCTTACTCTTACTAGAGAAAAGAGGTTGACCCAGGAAAAAGTCTGTGCTTTACAGGGAAGGTGATTGCTCCCAAGGACTCTGATTGATTGTGGCTAAAATTCCCAGGTTCAGAAACATGTTTTAAAAAGTTCTCAATCGACCCACAAGAGCCTCGGTCCCAACCCATCACCAGACACATCTGAGAGCTGAGGGTGATGACTGAGCCCTGTTCAATGAGGACTTTGTTTGGATCTGAGTCACCTTCTGACAGGTTGCCCTGTATCATACCAAAGGCATCCCTGTGTATTATGCACATTCCTTGCCAGCTGGAGTTGTCTTATTGTGTTGAAAATAAAAGAATAATGACATTAATGATTTGCCCTAGAACACATTGCTGGGGAAGTCATACTTCAGGACTTGACAGGTTCATTTGCTGTTGTGCGAGTAAAAGAATTTACCAGTAAGGTAAAAATCTGTCACTGGTGTTACAAAGCCTGCCTGAATTGTGTCCTGAGGGCGGCCCTGGGACAGGTAAGCCCATGCACGGTGAGCTCATGGCCACATCCTCCAGAGCAGGCCCTGCAATGTCAAACGTGTCCTCAGCAGGGCAGCTCTGCACAGACTCGGTGCAGGTGAGATGAGGAGCAGGGCTCAGAGCTGCACCACCACAGCCAGCCAGAACAAAGCTCCTTACATGCACATGTGTGTGTAAAAGGCAATTTCACTTACACACAGACAGATAAAGGTAGATTTTGTGCTACTTTGTCAGGGTGGAAAGAGCCTCTTTTTGAAAACTCCATGGCTAGATGCTGCTAGGCAGGATTACAGGGGCTTTTAACTGGGAAAAACACCTCAAACTTTTGTCAAAGAATCCATAAACACATGCCTTCCACCATTTAACTTGTTGCTAAACAAGAGGAAAAACACACGCATTAATCCAGCAGAGCTCTTGCACACCCATCTGTGTATTTGGTTTATAATACACAGTACTGCTGAAGTCAAACACAGGTTTAACACATCACTTACAAGTTATTCTGAGAATTGAAACACTTGTGTGGACTTCCTTGGGTTTCAGAATAGCTCCTTCATAGAAATGCCACAGTCAATCAATTAAGAAAGGTAAAAGTAATCAGTCACCCACGGTTGATTGGATTTAGTACTTGGTGAATGCTTTTTTGTTCTGGGATCAACTACACCCACTTTCAAAGTTGATTAAAAATTGTTGATGATCTCTTCCACCTGTTCAGGGTGATAAACTGGCTCCAAAACTAATCATTTCCAAAACCCTGGGTAAGTCAAAAGTAGCTCCTAACAGGTTGCAGCGTGGTCTGAAGACAAAAGCAGGTGAAACGTGAAGCAACATCTGTGGAAGAAAAGTTTACAGACATCACTTTTTGAATCCACACTACAGAGAGCAGTGTCCCTGGGCACAGGAAAAGTGGAGTTGCTGCCTGCAAATGCTCAGCAGCAGCCACTGCTCAGGCTCTCCTTTCTGCCTCCCCCAGAGCCACCCTGAAAGTGCACAAGTGAGGGACAGGGTCACCATGGGTGAATCTCCAAAACTGGAAACAACACTGCCCTGCTGGTGCTACTGGAAACACAGCAGAAAGCTTATTCAGGGCTGCTAAGACCCTGAATCCTGGCTCTGCCATTCCCAGGGCTCCTGCAGGCACAGAGATGTCCTGCCTCTTCAGCAGCCACAGTGGAACACTCTGAGAGGGTCTGCAAAACGACAGAAACAGTCATGTTGCACTCCAAACCATTTGGGCAAATAAAACCCTTCTGCCATCGTAACATGAACCTGAAAATAAAAGCTGACAAAGCCAGGAGTTGCAGGACTCCACAGAAACCCTCCTGTCTGTTGTTGGATACCATTATTTTGTATTGTTCAACATGTACTTCAAATATGTGTATGAGTAACGGCCACATAAAAAAAAAAATCAACAGGCAAAAAGACCAACCTGAATGTGCTATCACTGCTTGAGTTATTGCCAAACTGCACTTTAAAATATATTTTCTGGTGAAATATACAAACAAAATTGCCTAAGTTTCATGTGGCACATAGGTAAGGAGTAGATCCTTAAGCTGATGCAAGTCAGGGCACTCCCAGGGAAATCAGTTCATAACACCTGCAGGCTCAGATCAACTCATTTATCCTTATTTCCTTAATTGTCAGTGTCACCTTTCCTAGGCCATTCATTTATGCAGCTTCAATCAACCCAGCAGCCTCTTTAATTGTGGAAGAATATCAACATTCAATTTTAACCCCTTTTTTTAAGAAGCATTTTTTTTCAGCAGAATCTTAACAGTTTTCCAAAAAGGTGAAAGTAAACGGTCTTTTATGCTTGTCAGTCATTGTGAATCTGCTGTGTAAGGTCTCAGACACAGGTTAATGTGCTTAGCAGATGAACCAGGCACTCCCTGGGGACTCCTGTGCTGAATTCTTATGTGTTGAGTTCACAGGTGATCCCACTGGCACATGGCGGTGAGAGGGCACAGACCTCCACAGCATTCTGAAAATTTGAGGCCAGAATCCTTAAGAGGTATTTTGATTTAAACCTGCTGCAAACTGGCACCTCCAATGCCCACTCCCCTCCTGCTGTTTGCATTTCCAGAGCGTGTAAGGTTTGTCTGCCCTCAGCTGCTGAACAGCCCAAACACCGATGCTGCTCCTGAGGGAAGGACCTTACCCCAGCCCTGCAGTGAGCAGGAGCTCAGAGAGCATCTCCTGGGGGACCCTGTGACACCTTGGACCCTGCTCAGCCCCAGGTCAGAGCTCGGTGGCTGGAGAGCAGGAGGCAGGACACTCCATGAGAGCCCCCATCCCAGTGACACTGCTGTGGTGAGGAAGGACTGGCAGTGCAGAACGGGAGGCAGGAAGGAAGAAGGGGCTGCAAGAGCAGGACCTGCCTCAGGCAGCTCTCTGGAGACTGGCTCGGGGCAGGGATTGCACAGGCTCCAAGGTGAGAGGCACCGGAGCAGCACAGCAGGTCCCTCCACACAGCTCTCCGGCCTCTCTGCGCTCACATGGCTTCGTGCTGTGATGGTTGGCTTCTGAAAAACCCCTCCCCAACGCTGGGTTCCACCATGGATGTTCTAGAAGAGCAGGCCTGAAGGCCTACAAAAGCATCTTCCCTAGGCCCGGTGGTAACCATGGAAACACTTCCAGGGCACCTGAGATGGGCTAGAAAAGAGGACCATGGGTCAGTGACCTTCTTGAGCAACGGCCCGGGAAGATTGTGGTCAGTGGCCTTACATGGGATTATTTCCACCTTCCCATAATAGGTGATATCTAGGGAATACTCCAGGTGAGTGGGTGAAATCCTGGGATTTGATCTCCCTGTTTATATGAGGTTCTATCCTGTTTGTGCACTGGTATTTAGGTACCCTGAGCTGTGCAATGAACGTCTTTGCACTTCTCCATCTGGCATGCACAGTCCTTGCCCGGCGTGAATGCTGCACCCCAAGGTCATTAGATTTTTGGGAATTTCTTCAGCAGGATGCTTAGTGCAAGGCTGAAAATCCAAGTGGGAAGCCGGAGTTCATTACCTGAGCTGCTGCATCCCTCAGCTGAGCAGCATCATTAAAAAGTTGGCAGTAGCACCTACCTGCACCTGTAAATGCTTACTGACCCTGGGGGAGGCAGGTTACCTTGTCAGAAACGGGAGGGGAGCTGGGTTCCTCATGATGGCTTTGTTCTGCTGACCCAGTGGTTTAGTTTTTTTCATTTTAAAAATAGTCTTCAAAAAATGTATGTCTCAAAATGCCTCAGCCCATTTAATTAATTACAAGATTTTATAGAAGAGAATAATGAGTAAGTTCAAGAGCACTATAAAAACAAGGATTTATATTATGTTTTGTTGGTCTGGCTAAAGGCTTGTAATCCACAATAGATTACTGGGCTATAATTGCCCCATATATACAAATACATGTATACATATGAAAGTAAGCTGATGTAGCATATTCTTGTGCCTATTCTCTCCATCCACCCATGGAGAATACATTTTACTAAACTGATTGGAATGAAATGCTTTAGGTTTTAATTTTACTTTTAAAAGTCTACATATTCATGTAACTTCCTTGGAGGCTCCTATAAACAAAGAATTATGTTCAGGGCCACTGCTAGAAATAAGATATGTCAGGGGTCTGTAACCCATTCAATAGAGGATCAGTCAATGGCCCAAGGGTACTTCCCTGCAAGGGGAAGGGTAAAATAACTGAGGTCAAGGCCTCAAAAGCAGCTCTAGGTTTAATCATGTTGCTGATTTAGAGCATAACATGCCTCTTTTTTTTTGCTTTGCAATTGTCAAAAAACATTTTGTTTTTCTTGACATGTCTACAGTGGCCCCCATGTCCGTTTTTTGCACTACTCCACACTCAGCTCAAGGACAGGGATGTTCACCATCAATGAAATGCAAATATATTGGGTTTCTTTTCCCTCATGCTACTGTATAATATATATGTGGAAAGAATGAGGGGCAGGGAGAGAAAAAATGCCTTTTGCCTTGCCTTTTTGGCAAGGAAATCTTTCAGTAAACTCTATAAACTTGGAAGTAATGAAACAATTGGGGTAAAATGTTTTGAGAGGATTTCTCAGATTGGGGAGCTAAAAGCCAAAAGAGCAGAGAATCAGCTAAAGAAGGGAGAGGACCCAAGTGTTCAACCCTCACTGGACACTTTGAAACAGCTGTTTCTTAAAAAAGATGTAAAGGTTCTTCTTTCATTTCACAATGAAACTAAACAATTTGTAAAACATCTTAGTGCATGTGAAATGGAGTCTGTTTTTCCACCCATGACACGTTCTCTCTTAATACCTGACTGGCTGAATCCAGGCACCAGAGAAACACCCAGCTGGCTGCCATCCTCACCCACCTACAGAAGGTGAACTTGCTTTTAAAATACAACCACCATGCCAGCAGCAGGGCTTTTGGGGACCAGCACTGCACAATACTGTTCTGCTGGCATCACTGGAGTCTTTCCCAATTTGAGTTTGGTTCAGAATCTTCAAATAGCTCAAAATCTTAAGGGAAATTCTACAAGAGCCCTTGTTGTTTCTTTGCCCCCCCATGAATGGTGCACATGTGTAATTTGTTAATTAGTTAAAAGCCAGTGTATCCAAACTAAGCAGCAGCCCTGGAGAGGTGATGGCTGAGGGCACTGCACCCTTGGCACCCACACAGCACAACCCATGCCCATGTGCCCATCACACAGCAACATCCAACCCATGCCCATGTGCCCATCACACAGCAACATCCTTTACACAACTTCCCTGCTCTTGATGCCTGGCTTGGAGCCCTCCTCAGGGACACTGTCCCCCTCCATTTTCTGCTGCTCCTGACACCGCTCCCCTTCTCCTTCTCTGGCCTTGAGTCTCCAACACGAGCCCACTGACCCACTGACCCGGGCAGAGGAGGTCCCTGAGCAGAGCAGAGCAGGCAGCAACTCAGCAGCAAGGTCATGGTCCCCCAGGAGAGGTGGCACCCTGGCCCAAAGTCAACACTGTAGGATTTCTGCCAAGGTGACCTCTGACCTTAGGCAAGGTCCAGGCTGGGGAGCAGGGGAGGGACACCATCCCCAGCCCATCCCAGTCATGAACATGAAGAGTTATGAGCCTGTAGGTTTTTCTCAGGCATAGTGCCCATGGAAACCTCCTGGTCTCCAAGGAAGAATCACTGATATCATTAACGAGGCCAGCCTGGCTGCAGCACCTCCCCACAGCACAGACACCACAGTTCGGGACAGCAGCAAGGGACAGCAGTGTGCTTTGAGGTACATGCAGGAGCCACGCAGCTCAAATGAACTCTGGGAGTGCATTCCTGCGAAATCTGCTGAAGAGAATAAATCCCTTTGGGGTAAACACCAGGATTGTTACTCTGAATTCTGTATTTGTATCTGTTGTGGATAAACTCTAAATTAAAAAAACATGCAAGAATTAGAAATAGTCCATTTCAGGTTTGTACAGCAACTACTTTATTATTTTCAAATGCAAATGTTTGCATTGTTTGCTATTTTACAATTTTACAAACTAGGTATAAAAGACCATAAATAAATGACATAAGTTATGTGTACCTAAAATTCACAGAGGGAGAAAAAAATTACAAATTAAAACAAAATAGAAAAATCTATATATCTAACCCAGAGATCGTTCAAATGCACGAACCAAGAAATGCTGTTAGATTTTTTCAGTATGAACTAAATTATAATATGCCTCATACATTCTAATTTTAACCACAGTCCTTGCATATTCCAACATACTTGCAGTGATACAAAAAAATAAATGCACTCTCTTTTTATTTGTCTGATTAGTATTTCAGATTTTTTTTTTCTGGTTATGAAAATGTCACATAAAAGAAAAATACTGCTTTTTAAGTCCCGTTTACTGGTTACTTACCAGCTCTTTTTGTATTTTATACATATATATTTTTAATACATAAGATCCATCACAAAATTAGCACAGCAAGAAACCCGGACAAACATCAACCAGTGGTGCGTGAGCAGGACAATTGAACACACTTGTATGGGGGACAGGCTGGCGGTGGCCTGTCCCCGAGGGCAGCAGAGCTGTGGCACTGGCCTTCCTCTCTCCAGCTCTGGCTGGAGCAGCCCGTGGTGGCCCAGCCCGTGGTGGCCGAGCGCGTGGTGGCCAAGCTTGTGGTGGCCCAGGCCGTGGCCCAGCCTGTGGTGGCCCAGCCCATGGTGGCCAAGCTTGTGGTGGCCCAGCCCATGGTGNCCGTGGTGGCTGAGCCTGTGGTGGCCCAGCCTGTGGTGGCCAAGCTTGTGGTGGCCCAGGCCGTGGCCCAGCCTGTGGTGGCCCAGCCCATGGTGGCCCAGCCCCTGGCCACCCCTGCCAGGCCCAGCTGGCACCTCCCGGTGCCCTGCCATGCCCAGCCTCAGCACAGCTCCCCTCGCTCCCCTGCCAGGCCCTGCTGCTCCTCCTCTCTCAGACCAGGCAGAATTACCACAGAGGGTCAGTGAGGAGGGAAAAGAGGAAATGGGAGCAACTTTGGGAGCCCGGGTCACAGCTCTGGGCAAGGCTGCGTGTCCGGGCAGCCCCACAGCAGGAACAGCCCCTGGGAGCACCTGGGGAGCTCCTCAGCTGCCCCACGCCAGCTGCGCGTGGCCCCGTGTCCCCTGTGTCCCCTGTGTCCCCTGTGTCCCTGGTGCCAGCTCTCAGCTGCACTCCAGCTGCCTCACGCTGCACTAGGGTGAATTCTCCAAACACAGACAGCTCTCCCAGTCAGTACCCGTACAGCACTGCTCCCTGGGCCCTGGAAGAAAGAGTGTCTTCTACTGCACTTCACCTGCTCTTCACCTGCACAAGGAACAGCACACACTTCACAACTCTTGCTAACTGTAACTTTACAGGCCTTGTTGCATTTTTGTTCCTTATCTGGGAACCAGGGAAGTGTTCTGATTATTACGTTGCAAGATTTCACAGCTTGCACACAGAGCAAGGTGCTTCTGTGAATGAAGGATTGCATATATTTGTTAGCATTCAACAAGTCTTTAAAATCCTATTTTTGTGGATAAAAAGGCTACATAAGAATTCAGTTCAGGATTACCAATGGATGGAGGTGCAAGTGTTGCCTCCACCACCTTGCCACTAAAAAACTGGTTGGTCTTGGTCATGAGCAGGGCACTAGTACAAATAAACAACACTTAACAAAAACCTTTAGCACCCTTTAGATCCCACAGTCCATAACCCCAAAACTAACTCGAAATTGCCCCTGTTTCAGGCTGCAGAACTACTCAACAACATTAGTGTGGCAGCTAAAAAATACTTACAGATACAGAAATGTCAACATTTTTTAATGTGTGTGTTCTTGCTACCATTTCAGACACGAGCTATCAGCCTGGTCTCGTGGGACAGGGGACTCCTGCACTTCCAGAGGTGTTTGGGGCACACTCACAGGCAGTTCTACACACGAGGTGACTTGCACGCTGACACACACACACAAGCACACATACGCACCTTTCGGAGGAGATAATAATCCATTATCCATTCAAGGAAAAAAAATATATTTATATCACTGCAATGGCACCTTTAGTGTAAAATGTCACTTCAGCAATGTACATAGGCAGCTCACAGGATCTGGGTTCTTTGCTGTGGCACCTGGCCTGGCGTCCATGGTAGGGTGTGTAGTGCTCTGTCACCTGCATTCGTCCGGGATGCAGCGGTGACAGCCAGGGTAGTGAGGAGAGACAACAACAAAATATATAAATAAAACCAAAGGTAGGCAGAGAAAGCAGAAGAGGAGGAAAAAAAATCCAGAAGTCTGCGGGGCTGTGACACAGTACATTCCTCAAGTGACAACTGGGTGCTGAGTCTTAACGAGTTAGTTATCGCTCCACGGAGAAAAACAACAGAGTGGGTGGCCCAGGAAAAAAAAGAAAAAGTCACACTCTCTTCAGGGACTGATGACTGTTCAGCATGTGTTCTCCAGAACCAGTGCTATGGAAGACACAACTGTGGGTCCAGAAGGCTTCATGTCTAGTCTGTGTTCCTCCATGGTCAATGTGATCAACGGGACGGGCTACGAGGCCGTGAAAGCAAAATCCATTTCCCTGCACGAAAAGAGAACCCAGATCAAATGTATTAAACCACATGCACCAAGACAGACACCCAGACCTGCCCAAATGGCAGCATTTAAAGGGTGGGAACCCTTTGCCTTCCCTGTCCTTCCTCCTTCCTTCACACTATTTCAAAGTCTTGTTCCCATGGCATACGTTATATACAGATATGCAATCAACCAACCAATCAATCGTTCTATCTATATTGACATGTGCCACATTATTTTTCATCCATCTGCTCTCTTCCAGCTAAAATCACATTCCAGTGGGTGCCCCCCATTGGCCATATTTTATCACAGGAAACACAACCACCAGTGGCAGTGCTGAAAACCCAGCATCTGAGCTGCCTTCACAGTTTTCATTCTATAGGGACACAGTTTTCCATTCTGCGTGGAAAATATTGCACTGTTTTGAATTACCACTACTAGACTCCAAGACAGCAATTTAACAAACTGGCCAGAAAATTGGGTGTATTTTGGTTTTAGATAAAAAGATGATCTCAACAGAACGCAACAGATTTACAGCAAGGAAACTTCAAGTATCTCTGCACTTGAGAGGCAGAAGAATTCTTCCTGCTGAAAGTACAAATGTCAGGTCTTTAAAATGAGTAACTACTTCTTATGTTGCCTGGCAAAGTGACATTAAAACATGCTGGTTTAAGTAGATTTTTTAAAGAAATCTTAAATTTCTTGAAATGGAAAAGCTTTTATAAGTAATACTGCAGAACAGTTTATACTGAGCTGTCATGACTTGACAGGATCCAAATTTAGCATCTCATATTCAGAACAAGTTGTTCTCTGAGAGAGTTGGGAGTGAGGGAGAGTTAGTGGTTAAAATCAGCAAGTTATTGTTAAAAGTGACAAAAAGTGATGTGAGTGACAATACAGTATGTGTGATTTGTCCAACTGAGTGAACTGTTTTGGATTTAGGATAAACTCAATTATTAAAAATGTCTGACATATAAAGCCACTAAATCATTTCTGAATTTGCTGTCAGGTGTGGAGTAGGACCAAAATATTATAGACTAAAGAACCAATCTTAGTGCCATTAAACTATAAATCTCACCTTTCTGACATTGTGCCTGGCACAGCTGAAATGCAATGTCAGTTCTAAAGGACATGTCATGAAAATCCTCCTCCTACTCAGCAGAGAGTAAGTGGCCCATCTTTTTTCTAAGGTCATCTCATCACCTTGGTCCTCAGAAGGACTTTAGAGGAATCTAACTTACATACCCTCCTCAAAAAGAGTAATAAAAGCTTTATTATAAATAAATTCAAGCCTCTGTGTGTTCAGAGCTTTAGTGGATAAAGTTTTATCCTGTGTGACCTACTGAGGACAACCACATTCCCATAGCAGTCTCCTCCACCTAGCAACCCAGGGGATGCTTCCAGTCACTCAACTCAGCTCTGTTCCCTAGAGGAGGCAGAGGGCAGCTTTTCCACTCCCCATCTTGTTGGCCATACCTGCAGAGGGGTGCCAGGCAGTCTGCACCTGGCACTCACACCCACAGCTGCCCTGGTAATCCCTGACACCCACCCCACGGGGCTGGTTTCCAAAGTGGATTTTGGTTCCCACAGCTGATCCAACTGGATCACAGTGCCTGAACTGTCACACTGCTGCACTGCAGAGCTGCCACCATGCCTGACACCCAAACTGCACAAAACCAGCAAGGCTGCATGCACAATCCCATTTCCTTCTGCTCCCTTTCCCATAAAATCACAGACACCACAACTTAAAAGCATCTTTCTAAAACCCAAATATTGTTTTTACTGCTGTTCATGAGCGTGCAGAAAAAGTCCTTGGTTCTTCTTGCTGCCTTTACAAGTATCCGTACTTTACAAGGTTGTTCCTGCTTTCTGTGGGATCCATATGTGTTGAGTTTTTCCACCCAAAGCATAAGGGCATCCCTACTGCTCTCAGTGTGAAGTGGGATCAAGCTCTCAGCACTGAGCTGAGCCCCGACACACTCCTACACCTTGTCTGCACACCCTAACATGCAACAGCTTGAGAGCAATTTGAGATAGTGCAATTTTCACTGCCATCAAATAGATGGGAAACAATGGGAAAAGGCTCAGCAATTAGTCTGGGAAACCAGCACAGATTCTTACAAATCATTTACAAACCCCGAATAATACATACCATAGCATTTTTTATTTTCCCCTAAGAGTGACAAGATCCTAGCACAGTTTACAAAATAAAGCACCACGAACACGTTGGACACTGTACTTCCACTGACCTTCCATGAGGCAAAGGGAGTAAGTTTCTTGAAAGAGAAAAGAAGTCTGAAAGCTCCACAGCCACGATTGTCACAGCTGACTACTGGCAAGATGGTCACAAAAGTCTTTCAATGGTAGGCTTCAGCACGGCACAACAGCCAAGAACCTCCCCAGAAGTCCAGTTTTGCCCAGTAATCCACAAGGTGGGTCACTTCATGTCTCAAGCCCATAAATGGGTAGATCACTAACTGGCAGGCACTGATTAGCCACACGATATTCTCACTGAGGTTTCTGCACGGTGTTAGTGATGCATCAAGTCTGCAAAAAATATCCTAGGGCAGGTTCTTCATTCCAGTGAAAGATGCACAACGGTGGTTTCACCCACAAATAAAACACTATGGTTGTAATCCTACAGGTCACAGGGAGAAGGAAAGTAACGCCGTTGTTTTTTAAGCAGAGTATCTGGCAGCAAACATAGCATCAAAACTTGAATGTGACTTTATATTTATATAGATACATGTATTTTACATATCATTGATCAACAGAGAAGTATGTTCCAAGAAACAATTTGTTCCAGGTCTGGTTGCAAATGACGGCTTGTCATTTCTGGAGGCCCCCCTCCCAACACACACGCTCGGGTTCCGCAATCTGTACATCAAGCAATGCTGCAGATCTTTATTTCGACGGGCGAGGAGACGAAGTAAAAAAAGTGCAGTTCTTCAATTAAAGTGCATGGATGAGGTAAACTAATTTCAAGAGTTTTGAGTTTATTCAGTGCTGGCTCAGACGGGAACCATCCTGCCATGCATCTGTTGCATTTGGGTGCGCATCGCTTGGACGCTGCTCAGGATCTTGTTCTGGTGTGCCAGGGCCGTGATCCCGATCCTGGCCAGGTCCCTGTGGAAAGCAAGAGAAGAACAAGGGGCTGAGAACTGTGGATCAGATGCTGGTGCAGAGAAAAATATTAAGAGTCAACCGCAAGCAGCATTAGCAAAAGCAAGGCAGATGTACAGAAATGTTTAATTAAATAAGTGGAGGCATTGTGGAGGCATTTTAAAGTTATCCTCCATCCAAATGAAAGGCATTCCATTCCTTTAATGAGTGTAATGATATGCAGCACAAAGCAAAAGAGGCTGATTAAATCCAGATTTACCAGTTTTTTTGTTATATCGCTGAGTACTTACTCCTGGTTCATATGCACCACAGCCTCTAGGGTGGTATAGCCAGCAGCTGTGAAGTTATCCTTGTATCGCTCCATTTTCATGGCTTGGAGCCAGTCACTGACAGAAACAACCGCCGAGAACTCGGGGGAGCTGGGATCCAGCAGGGCTGTGCTAGGCCTGGATGCCAAACAGGGAAAGGACAGAGAAATGGTGTCAGCTGGATCACGAACCACAAACCAAAGTTTGGTCTCTGCAACAATTATTACCCTCAGTGGTGAGGGAAAGCAAGGGCGAGAGGCTGTGCCCAACGAAACTGGTGGCTCTGCACATCAACTCAGATCAATGCAAGAAACTGAACAAGATGCAAAGTAATAGGCCAATTTCTCTAAGAATGAATTTGACCTGAGGTTCTATTTTTGGTTTGAGATCTAATTTGAACCACAATGCAGCTTACGATTTCCACCTCAGATACAACCAAGTTCATAGAAAATGCTTTTGCTCCCCGAAACAAAGAAGATGGCAATGCTGGAAGGCGTTCAGCCTGCTGGGTCTGTATCTCACAGGCAGCAATGCCAGACCTTGCCAACCCTGCATGTGTCAGACCTCAGCTCAGCAGCTATAGAAACACTACTGAAGTATGTGCAAAGAACTGGGAGCTCACACCCTGCCAGACTGGTTTGGAGGGTAAAACTCAGGGCGGGTTCAGATAACTCCTGTTTCTAGCCAGGTCTGCTGAGTGCATTCAATCAAACTCAGGACTGCAGGGAGTTAATCCCCTCTTTAATCAATCCATTCCTGACCGGAGTGCGTGCCAGGAGTGGCGGGAATCACACAAGCTTTGATCTTTGTTTGCACTGTGGAATGTGCTTCTCATTTTCCCTTGCACAGTTTTGCCAATCATTATTTTTACAACATTTTCTTCTCTTATTAATATTGCATTTATTATTTCATGTATATCATAAGTCACAGTTTCATTAAAGCACTATAAATTACTATTATCTATCTAATCAAAACAATTATCATTTAGCAATTTATTTGAAAATGCACATCATCAAAGACTAGGTGTGCAATAGCGTGGTTAGGTCTTGCCTGAGGCATTGAGTACACGTTGGTAATACTTGGTTCAACTCTTTTACTGCACTATCTAACACAAGACCAATGATGGCAACCTATTTATATATAATTATGCTTCATGTATAAAGTCATATATTAATAATGTTATATGCATATTTGAAATTCCTATTCTGAAGACAAAAAAAATTTATAAACAGCCATGAACGTGAAATGACCTTGAATAGGCTGTTAACTTACAGACACACACAGAATGACCTTGACCAGGTTATTAACTATTGTAAAATCTATATATTCTCAAAGAGCACCTGTAAATTGAAAAGAAAGCAAAATGGAGAAGTTCATACCGTGATTCTTCAATCAAATTATCACAGCAGATCATATTGTGATTCTCTCCATGTAAATTATTTAAGCCTCAAGGGAGGATACATTTTTGCCAGGCTCCCAGTGCAGTTAGGGCAATCTGGCAGACGTGGTGATAGTGGCCCCAGAGGGTTAATGATCACTCTTCTGGTGACATCCATTGTAAGCAAGACTCACAAAGGGACATACAAGTTTTAAAAAGGATGTTGTTCTGTTGGAGGCTGAGACAGAATCTCTGTCACTCCCTCACTGATACCAGAAACTTAATTTTGCACTGCCTAATGCATATTTTTGTACCTTCCCTCCTGCTAAAAAACCATTTTCCTATTATCTTCCTCATTTTTTTAAACTTTTTTTTCCATATTTGCTGTAAGCAAATCTACCTGACAAACAAAGACATTTGAAAAAACCAGACCAAAGCTGGTGTAGATTAGTAAAGCTCCTATTACTTCAGCAGTGTTTCACCAGCTTAAACAAACTGCTGATCTGTCCCAACAAAGATATTTTGGTTTTACCCTGCAACGCTGGGAGTTTCCTTCCTGCTGCACTCCTCTTGCACGTACCAGGTACACCATGCTTAGCAAACAAAACAAATGTAATGCGGGATCGGTGGAGACATGAAACCGGCTTTCCACAAAATTAAATTCAAATTCACATAAAAATTAATCCACACCTTCCCAATGCCTGCGAGGCGTTGGCTGTAATGCTGTAATGCTCATTTGCAAATCCTACACAAATCTAGGGTTTACAGAACCTGATGATGTGCTTTTCCTGCAGAAAACCACATCACTGCTGTTAGCTGCACTGATTGAGGTGACCCTACCCGTTCAAGCCCTTTCACCAGGGTGGGGAAGGGGAAAGAAGCAGCGAACTTGGCCTTCCAGCAGGGCTTGCCTGCATCAGGGCGTGCTTGGGCTGTGCTGGAGCCTTGCTCAGCGTGGTGTGACCCAGCAGCAGCTCTGCTCGCTGCCCTTCCCTCCCGGCAGGGCTGGCCAGCCTGCCCGGGGGCACAGGGAGCCAGCAGAGCGCTGAGCTGGCCGCAGGAGCAGCGGCGGCTGTGCAGAGCTGTGTGACCCCCGCGCTGCGCCCGCCGCCTCCCCTGCGCTCCCGTCACCCTCACCGCGACACAGCCCAGCTGACCTGGAGCTCTCGCTGCCGGTCCTCTTCAGGCTGTTGGGGTTGCGGATCAGCTTGTCCAGCATGTTGACGATCTGTCCGAATTTGGGCCGGTCGCTGCGCTCCTTCTGCCAGCAGTCCAGCATCAGCTGGTGCAGGGCGATGGGGCAGTCCATGGGCGGGGGCAGCCGGTACCCTTCCTCGATGGCTTTAATCACCTACAAATGGCACAATTAGGAAGACATTAGGGAACATCAGACGCTGCTGACATCTACCAGCTGAGCACCGTTTATCCTAGGGCCATCCGGACTGTGGTGACAAACCCACAGTTGAGTGATACAACATGGAAAACTGCACTCGGACTCAGGCAGTTGGTGGTCTCAGAACTGTCATTTCTCCTCAGCGATCCAAAATTAAAAGGGTACAGCACCCAGAGCAGACATCAGATACGGCAGGGCAGTGTGTCACCAAAAAGCACAATGGCATACAGGGATGACAGAAGAGCCCTGGTTAGAAATAAGCAACTATCCTCGCTGGACAGAGGGCTGGAGAAGCAACAGCTCTACACCAAGGCTTTACTATCAGTCAGTTTTGGGTGTAGTATGTTGAGACTATTTTCCCCATCATTTTTAAGGTACAGCAGATCACCCCCTCCCCCCTGTCCTAGCTCATCTTTGTCAGTAACAGAGGCCTTGCAGAGAAGCTGCTCTCTCACTGCTGTAAGCTCTGAGCCAAGAAATGCAGAGATGGGAACCCTTTTGTGCAGCTTTACAGAAGTCCAACACATCTCAAGTATGTATTTCATATTTAACAGAACCCAGAGAAACTCAGACTGAAGTCACTTCAGACCCTCCAAAAAGCACTCCAGAGGCTCTAATGGCTTCTTAGCTCTCTCAGGAGGACGGGACATGACCAGAACTCAATTCTGACATGACAGGGACAAGACCCAGGAGCCTTCAGATCTGAATTAATCAATATGACACTGCTGGCAGGACTCACCATGAGACTAAAGACCAGGAGTACTCAGAGACTTGAGTTGCACTGAATTCCCTCCTTCTGGACTTGTCCAATTAGTGGCTAAAACCCACTGGGAGGACAAGGTGAGGGATATACTTGCATTACTAGCAGCTATTCAGTGACCACAAACAAAGTGGCTCTCACTACTCCAGCAAGTATGAAGATCCTTTCAGTTTTTCTTGATCCAACAGACACTGAGTATAATTTGAAATCCCCTTCTGCTTTGTTGTGAGAAGCACTGCTCTTGCCATCGTTAAGGAGAAAAAAAAGGCATGTCTATGCTGTGTACTATAAAGAGTGTGCAGAGACAGCAATATTGGCTTTCCCTGTCTTGTTCAAGCCAGCTTTTCAACATGGTCTAGCAGTGCACAGTCGCAGTGAACACCAGCCTAACATAAACAGCTCTAATAAAACAGCTCTGTTTGTTGCAGTGAGCTCCACTGTGCTGTGCAGACATGCCTGATACAACCGAGACACATCTGGTGTTTTATTTTCTTGCTAAGTCTTGATGACTTCCTGTTAGCAAAAGGAAGGCAAGATTGGGTGCCAGAAGAGACGTTTCACATCAGAAGGAAATTAAAATTATATCCCCCATTTAGATTAAATGCCATCCGCATCTAGACACTCTTTGAAAATGTTCAGCTCTACAGAAGAAAGCAGATCATTTGTAAAATGCCTTAACCACTCCCATGGCCATATATTCAGATTACCATTTTGTTCTTCCTTTATATGCTTCTAAATCCCCTGGGAAAAGAATTACGGATAATCTAGGCCTCATTTTCACTGGGATTTTTTTTTCATTTAATAAAAATTCTATTAGCAAAAGCTCTTATTAGCATTATTATTAAATACTTTTCTGGAACAGCAGCCATTGTGCACAGTCCCTCTTGGAACACACTGAAGTAGTCCAGATGGTGCAGTTAAACAGGACATGCATAATTTAAGAATGGTCATTTACAAAAGCTGCTTTTTAATGCCCTCAGGGGGCAGCTATGCCATTGTCACAAGGATGCTCTGACTGATAATCAGAATTGGATTTCCTATCTGTTGATGTAGATATCCTACAAGAAATAAAATCACCTGGAAGACTTACAAACATAGTGGAGCTTCATGAAGCAACTACCAATAGGAAGCCCAATAAAATTCAAGTGTTTTTCTCTTAAAGACATTCAGTAAACTCAAGATTTAATATGAACGTTCAAATCTTCCTTCTCTTTACAGTATTACGATCTGACAGTTTAAATATATTAGTTTCCCTTTGGTCCATTTTTATTTAATTGCTTTTTTTTGTAAATTTGAAATACCGAACCAAATAAACCCCATGCACAAGGTTGAGAACGCCCTCGCCCATGACCACAGACAAAGCTTGAAGTACTCAAGGAACT
Organism: Daphoenositta chrysoptera; assembly: GCA_013397915.1. Lineage (NCBI taxonomy): Eukaryota > Metazoa > Chordata > Aves > Passeriformes > Daphoenositta > Daphoenositta chrysoptera. The sequence goes on from VZRO01006943.1 coordinate 1,642,612, forward strand.
TTAGCTCTAGAGAGGTTCCCTGAGAAAACAGGAGATGTCCATCCATAATATCCTTTCAAAAGCCTGGAATAAATGTCTTATAACCATGTAGCCCTTGCCACAGAAACACACCAGCAGACAGCCAAGGACAAAGATAAAGGCGTGGCAGGGAGAGAAAAGGCAGAGAAGCTCAGCAGGAGACTCACATCCTGGTTGGACATGTCCCAGTAGGGCCTCTCCCCGTAGGACATCACCTCCCACATGACGATGCCGTAGCTCCAGACGTCGCTGGCCGAGGTGAACTTGCGGTAGGCGATGGCCTCTGGAGCCGTCCACCTGATGGGGATCTTGCCCCCCTGCACGAGAGAGGCAGCCACAGCCAGGTCAGTCTCTGCTCTGTTGTGTACAACTCCACAGCCCTTCCTAAAAAGGCATCCACTTTCTCTCCTGCTTGCCATAAAGCTGTCAGATCCAACCAGGAGGCAAAGCTGCCCATCTGTTTTCTTTAGTCACGAGGAGGCGAACCAGTAAATTGTTAAATGTATTTTTATCAGCCCTCCAAGAGATCTCTGCTTAGGGCTATGCTGAAGCATGAGAACAAGCCAGGGGTTTTACAAAGTATATATTAGAGATTTAGTTGACAAAACAAATAAGTACATGCTGTTAATTACTATTTCCTTGCTTGCCTGTCTGACCTGTTTGGCCTGTTTCAGAAAAATGGGATTATAAACGTTTTGCTTTTCAAAAAGGTAAAATAAAGAGAGGATAAACTGGGAAGATTTATGAATACAGTGGTGTTTCCCATGGGCAATATCCCAACTCCTAGCAGAGATGTGAGAGGGCAAGCAAGCCTCTGGGCTCTCCCAGACCCTGGGGGAGGCGTTCAACACCAGACCAGGGTACAAGGCTGCTTTCGATACCTGTTGGAGAGAGCTGCCTCTTCTTACAATACTTTTTTTAAACAAATAAAAACACTCGGGCATCTGATTTGGGCCACTGAGGTCCTATGCAGTTTAAAAAGGAACTCACTCCATCCTGTTTATCTGATTTTGCTTTAGCTGAGTGATCCCAGGCCAGAGATTTCTCCTTTTGTTTATGCTAATATGCAAGGTGTTTTTAATTGAGCTTTTGGTTTCCTGCAGTTCCATCTGGGGAATGACTTAAGCTGAACAAAGGTTTTCAGGGATTTTTTCATTTGCTTTTATGCTTTTTTGATTAAGTTTATTTTGGTAGTTTTTTTCCCAGCCATCTCCTAGATAGCTTTTATCCATAACTGAGAGCAGTGTGTGCATACTTAATGGTATATTGTTCTACTCTATCTCTCAAGTGTTTAATATGGACTGGTTCCAAAGCCAGGGGAAATCAAAGGGGGTCCTTCTCCTGGCTGCTTCAGCCTTTGCATCAGGCCCTTTGTGAATCAGGTTGTGGCAATATGTGCCTTGGTGACTATAGGATGCTTTCACTTTAATGAGTTACTAACAGGAGCAGAACACATCATTCTCTTTAAAAAAGTTGCTTTAAAAATTGCATTCTGTTGCATCCTCTCTGGTTATGCAAAAGCCTTATTCCTCCTTTCAGACACAGATGCACTGACATTGTTTATACATGGTTGTCATTCTAAAAATTGTCATTAAGCTCTTCATATTTAGCTGCTTGAGCACAGTGGAGTTAATCCAAATTTTCCTGATCCTTCATTACTGATACCAAATGAAGGCAATGACTGTAAAGCAAATGTCATCAACTCTCTCTAGTTTACTCCTGAGAGCCAACAATACCATATCTCCACTTGCTGAATTTAAAGAGAAGCTTTTCAGTCATTTCTGTCTTGCCCTTGTGTGCTTGTCTAAACTCTGATTTCCCTGAATACAGCTTTTCAGACCTCTGCTTCTGCTTCTTCCACTTGCCACCCTTACCAGTGAGAGATACCAAGGCTGGCCAGCATTTGATACTACGTGAGTCTATCCTTGCCTGTAACGAGCTGTGAATCCATTAAAGGATGAGTGCTGGGATTAAACAGCAAGATCTGAGTGCTGCAAACAAACTCAGCACTAGGGAGAACAGATGGAGAATGGCAGATATTTAAAAACGAAGAAAATAAGCAATTAAAAAAGGAGACTTTATAAACTGACTTTGTTTTCTTTACGTGCATGTTGATATCAGAGGTATTGGTACAAATGGCTGGGATGTTGTTTTGTGGCCAGAACTACTTGCATTAGCCCTATTCCATGTGCAGCATGATAAAATGGCTTTAGCAAAATTACTTAACAGTGGGATGCTGAAATTCAGATAAAATGGGAAACAAACAAAAAGTGGGAATGCAGGCCTAACACTTTTCCCAGTCCAAATTATTTACGTCAAATTTATGACTGGCTTTGTGACGGGCAAAAGTGAATTTATCTTTTTTATTTTTGTGTGATGTGTCTACACCTGCTGTATCAACCTTGAGCAGGACCAGCCACTTGGAAACCATGTTTGGAGATATCAGAAGGAACAGAAGTCCAGGCTCTAATTTCTGGCATCAGACTCCTGTCACGTGCTGTACAAGAGGAGTACGTGGGTCACATCCTCAGAGAAGAAATACTGCTGTGGCCACTGCTGTAGCCTTAACAGCACATCAATTTATAGGAGCTATGGAGCCTGGGCCAATGTTTACTTTTAGGTTCTGATTTAGGTTTTCACTTGTGACTGAGACTATTTTAAAAGAAACCACTGTCACCTCCCACACAGTCAGACAAAACCAACATGCAGGCACGACAGCACGGCCCCTCTCCTCCCCCCTCACCCGCGTGGTGTAAGCTGCCTCAGGATCGTCCTCCAGGACCCGGGACATGCCGAAATCAGACACCTTGCAGACCAGGTTGCTGTTGACCAGGATGTTGCGAGCGGCGAGGTCGCGGTGCACGTAGCTCATGTCGGACAGGTACTTCATGCCCGAGCCGATGCCGCGGAGCATCCCCACCAGCTGGATGACCGTGAACCTGCCGTCGTTCTTCTGCGTACGGGCAAAGGAGCGAAAGCACACAGCATTCAGCTAAAAGCTACATTATTGCCACTGCTGAAACCGGCAAAGAGCAGAGCTGCGGATTCCCATCTTCTCTCAAATAAAATGCAATGTTATTTCCTCACTCTCCTGACCGGTGTCTGTAATTCACCAGTAAAGCAAAAACACAGAGGTTCTGTCCCAGCTTTCAGTGATGCAGTATCCCATTTGCAATGAATCTGATTTTAATGAGTCTACAGCACTGCAATGCTTGCAAAATTGGAGCAAGTCAGAACTGTTCACATTAAACATAGATTATTTAAGATCCTGCTATTTTTAAAATTAATTTATTCTATATTCTTCCACTTTATGTTTATTCTGGTTTTCGATAGAAGCAACACCAGAAAACAGAATTTCCCAAGTACAAACATAATTTCTTTAAAACTGCAAAAGTTTCAGTATCTTTCTGGGAAAAAAAAAAAAAAGAAAGAAAACCAGAAAATGTTTCCCAGTATAAAATCTCCTTAGCTTTTGAAGAAATCACCTACCCTGAGGAAGGCATCCAAGGAGCCATTCTCCATGTATTCAGTTATGATCATTACTGGTTTACCTAGAGTGTGCAGAAAGAAAAACACAATTCCTTGATGAACACCAATGTTAATGGGATAAAAATGGCTTGCACATGATTTTACTGCCAAGACACCTGGCTTACACCATCTAATTTAATTTGAAAAGCACCAAGCTTATGCCTCAGCTGTGGGGAGCAAGAGATGAAATATTATAGGACAGAAACATTTAAAGGGCCCATCTGGAAGGTTAACCCTTTGGTTGACTCATTGACAAGGTCTTTAACTAAAGTGGCTCCTGTTCTCTAAGGAATACATGAACTGATAATTGAGAACCAAGAAACAAAGATCTGTCCAAACCTGACAAAAATCTTTAATGTAATTAAATTGCTCACAGAGAAGAAAAATGGAATTTGTGAATGCTTTGGTCTCTCTGTTTTCTTTGAAAGATCAATGCTTTAGGCGAGTTAGAAGCTGTCAGGAGCTACAAGGTATTTCAAGACAACTGGATTCAAGAATGAAAAATACAGGCTGTTCCTCTCAACCTTCTCTGTCCCAAATTTGTATTCCGTGTCTCTTGTTATTTATAAATGAGCCAAAGCCATCCAGAAGTCAACCAGAGGTGAAATGATTCAGTGCCCTGTGTCACACATGGGGCACAGTGCTCAGCAGCACCCAGCTCCCCATGCTGGGCAATCAGAGGAGAAATGCAATGTTACTGGCAGGGGGATGCTTCCTAGGCACTCTCCTGCCTAAAACAACAGCAAATGCACAAATAATGCTTGATGTTGTCCTTAAGAGTTTTATAAACATTTAGGTACATACTCCAATTACTTCACAGAGCTAAATCTTATTGCATATTTGACACACAGATATTTGTAGAAATAGGTCTGAGACAATCTCAAAAGTGAGCAATGGCAGAAGTACAGAAGTAACTTATCAAAGGTTGAATGGCAAAAGCCCAGTCCCAAGGTGAGCACTGTTAAGATGAGCACCTGACAATCAGTGCTGTTTGGTATGGCAGGAACTATAAAGTTTTCTTCCTAAATAAAAGATGGTGTCCCAGAGAAACTCAGCTTTTACTTCCTGGAGCAGGTCTGAATAAGGGAACTCTATAGGGAAAGAAGATATCAAAGGCCAGGTCACCTACAGAGCTCAACTGCATCTTAGCATGAGAGGTATCAGAACTACTTAGTTTTTCCTTGCTTCTGTCACCAGCAAGTATCTGCTCCAGAACAACCATCTCTAAAAACTACCCTGCCGTGAAATGCTGCAGCATTTAAAGTTCCCCTAATAATTTCTGCCTCAGTGCATCTTTCACCAAGATGCTTTTCTCTTCATTTGTCAGGGATTTCTGCTTCTGAAGTAACCTTATTTTAATTAGAAAACCATATGCTATAAGGGCTGACTGTAAGAACATTTTACCACATTTCACTTAGGCCAACATCTATGTGCGATACATCACTTATTTCACTCATCATTACTTATTTCACCTTTCCGGTCCCAACCTAGCCTTCAGAGGCCTTTTACTACTCCTGCTTTTACTTCTCTTCCCTGCTGATATCCAAATTCTGGCTGTTTCAGTCCCATGCAAGCTGGCATGCCTGTGAAATGCCATTATTGAATGCTGCAGAGAAGCAATGGTATTGCATAAAGCAAACTACTCTGGATGAAGGGCTGAGTGACCTTGGCTGAGCACATCCTTAAGTACAAGGGTGTGATAAAACATCATCCTCCCTCTAATTCACCTCTGCAAGCATTCTTTGGTAGAAAGAGAAAAAACTTCAACCAAATCTTCATATGGCACTGTTTCATTTATCCTTTGCAACCGTGACAGCAACCCTTCCACTGAACAAATACAGCTAAATGAGTATTAATTAACCTTCCTCAATCAAAAGATACTATGTCAACGTAGAAGGGAAAAAAGGGAGACTCTTTCAGTGCATTAACATGTAATTTCATTACTCAGGCACTTCTTTAGCAGAGGAGGGGGGGGATAGAGAGAGGAGAGAGAAGTAACCATCAGCGAGTCAATTATTAAAAGTACTTGACTAGCAGCCAATAATTTATTCATGGTTTTTTGCTGCCTCTCTCAACCCCCATCTATACCACTATTTATCTCACATTTTAATTTTCAGTTTATTAAATGCATTCATTTATCAGGGCATTCAGAGAACCTAGGGAGAAATGGAGATAAATGTGTTCTTAAGTAGCCCTGCTTCCCCAGGAGCCCAGCTCGGAGGTGATGGATCCGGGCTGCTGCTGGAGCATCACTTTCTGGGAGCAGCAATGGAGCACTCCCGGGTCACGCTGCCACCTCCTCGGTGAAAATTCCCAATCATTTTCATTCCCTGACAACTGCATTATGCAAATGCATACGGTCATTTATAAGTGCTGGAGCTGTAGCAGCTCAGGGGCTTCCAGCCTCAGTGGGATTTCAACACAAAGATTCCCCTGTTGCCTTTCTTTGAGGTGCTGAAAGAATCTCTGTTTGGGCAAACACTGTGGCCTGATCACAACCCTCCTCCCCATTGTTGTAACAGTTAGAGAGAGAGATGCTCAGGCCTTCCAAATTTAAACAGTACTGTATTTTAATTTTAGTTTTGAGGGAGGATCTCAGTAAAGGATAGCCAAAATTAATCCAAACTGTGCTTTGCCTTTAAGAGCAAACTGCCACACACTGTATGAGCCATTTTCAAATGTTGAGAGAAGGCAGACCAGGAGACAGCAACACAAATGAGCAGGAGTAAGATTTCCAGAAACAAAAGTGGCAGAGTAAATATCAGCTCTCACTGACATTCAAGAGGGACAGAGTTTTACAGTGGAACCGATGGTTTTGATAACCCTCTATGGGAGGTACTTTGTTCTTCTAGTAATATTCTACTTTTCAACTTTTCATCCATCTCAAATTTTAATTGCTCCCACTATTAATACCCTGCATTCATGTTCCTCATGCTGCAGAAGGTGAGCCTCACAAACTCCACTCTTTGACAGCAGCTCACAAGATCAATGCCTGCTTCCTGTGCTACCCTGAGCATGAGCCCTGACATCCAAAGGGTCTTTTAGGATTAGCAATCAGGCTTTGCCACCGTGCCACCCAGGGCAGTTGGAGCAGAGACAACACCTACACCATGGCAGTGGCACCTTATCAGGTCAGACCCAAGCACGGCTGTCTCACAGGTACATTTTCAGCTCCAGCCTACAGACAGCACCCAGCAAGCACTGTCACTCTCTTTCTAAGGCACAGGGAACACTGACAGACTTAAAAAACCCCAAACTGAGCAAACATCGTCCAGGTAAATTCTGCAGAGTGAAATTAGCACACCTGTAAATCAGAGAAAACAAATAAGCAAGTTTCACACTTAAAACAGCCTGCTTCATTTCAAAGGTTTGCTCCTTACATCTGTGCTTTGTACTTTAAACATATGACTGTGTAGTTTTGTTTTGGTATTTTTCCCCCATCATTTTGAATTCTTCGCTCACCATCTGCTTTTGCCTATCCTGTAACAATCATCTCAGTCTAGCAAAGATGTGAAAGATGCCTGCTTGGCATAGAAAGAAGGATTAAAAAAAAAGCCAACCCCTGCAGTATTAATTCCCTCTACAAAATCTAGTACAAGCTGCCTACAGATAGAGTATCAGTTGAAACCATAAACCCATTTATAGCTGACAACAAGATTAATGACTTGTCCTGCACTGATTTCCTCCTATTAGCTATCAGTGGATCTGTTCCATCTGTCATTTTACGGGAAAGAGGGTAAGAAGAAAAAAAAAAGCCAGCACACACCACACAGACTTAATTTCTCAGTGACTTCCAAATTGGACTTGTCATGAAAATTACCTACTTACATTTAGTAACTACACCTTCCAAGTGGATGATATTGGGGTGGTCAAATTGTCCCATGATACTGGCCTCACTGAGGAAGTCTCTCCTTTGTTTATCAGTGTAACCAGCTTTTAGAGTCTTGATAGCAACACAGATCTCTCTTTTTCCTGGCACTTTGAGACGTCCACTGCACACTTCACCAAACTCTCCTTGAAGAAAAAGGCACAAGAATCCATGGTCATGAACATGAAGCATGCACTTGTGTTTTCAAACTGTTATGTCAGTACATTTGGGAGAACTGTCATACAGAAATCATATGATCACACGTTCCCTAAAAGCAAGTTTAAAAGTGTATTTACAGAAAAAAATGCAAAAGTTCTGGCACTTACCCACACCAATAACTTTTTCAATCTTTATGCAGGAGGCATCAATTTCTTTGGCAAATTCCCTCACAGCTTGGTTTGGATCCTCATATGTAAAAGGATCCACATATGTTCTAACACCTGCAAGGCAGAAATGTTTTATTTGAAGTCACTGATCTACATGCTGCTGAACACAGAACATATGAGACTGAAGCCTTAATGATATACAACAGCAAAGAGAGTGTACAATAAAAATGTACTGTAAGCCAGGAATGACTGATGAAGGAAGGAGGACTTAAGTAATTTCCCCCCTCAGTGCAATATTTGCAAGTGTAAACATTTAATATTTCCCAATATTAATGTAAGGAATCAGGCTTTTGCCAATTAATGAGCTTCACAAATCACTGCCATCACTAGCATGCCAATAGCCTGTCATGGACCTGTGAGAATAAAACACATCCCTTTTTCCTATGGGAGCCAGGAAATTCTGAGCTCAGGTCCTGGGTTTGGTACTTGGAAGGAGCAACAGGATTCAGAGCTGGAAAAAAGGCAGCAAAGTTCACATTCCCTTTCCTGCAGGATTGCCTCTGGCCCATTCAGAAACTGCTTTAGCAAAGTATGATGGGGAAAAATCCTGCCTAAATTTCAAGTGGCCAAGAACAGGTGTTTTTCAGTGGCAAGGAACAATGCAAAAATTTGATAAACTTTTCTCCTGGCTGTACCCTCAAACCATTTTACCCAGATACTTCTGTTTTCCCTGTTACTAAAGTAAATTAATTTCGAAGTAGGATGTTTGCAAGTGGGAAAACCAGAAACATGTTCACCTCAGGAGGAATGCAATCCCTTATTTCCCAAGCACCAGAACACGAGCCATGTTTTACAACCCAACCAAAACCCCCAAGCACCAGGGCCTTTTACCTTGGTTCAAGTGTTTCTCCTCATCTGCCTCCTGCTTCGCCTTGCTGTACTTACTGCGCCTGTCAGGACAAAGCACAGCACGTGAGCTCAGAACAGGGATCCCCCTCTGAAACATCATCCTGACCTGCAGAGACCTGAGCTGCTGGCACCTGCCACAGCCATGACACAACACACAGCCAGGGCAGGAGGATCCTCACCCTCCTCTGTGTTACTGGCATCAACAGAGTGTCAAAGGAAACACAAATCTATTTGCATCTCAGCATTTAAAGAAAGAAAAAAAGTTCATGTTACGGCTACTTTTTCTTCAAACTTACTTTTGCAGTTGAAGGGCCAAATTGCTTTTTTAGCCCTGCTACACAGGGATTTAAATCTACCACGGAGGTGTTTTGGTAGATTGATTTTCAAACATCATTAGGCAAATGCCAACATCAATACGCTTGTTTAACTGCAAATTTAAAATTGGAAACAAGTCTCTTAACACGGAAATCAGGATCTCAGCAGAAAAAAAAAGACAAACCACCAAACCTAACCATCAAAAATGAAGATCCCAAGGATTTTGCTTATTCTTTTAATCCCTTCTTAATTGCAGGGGCTGAAGAACTCCTGGTGGCAGAGATCCTCTACTAAGTCTCTGAGCTGGAGACAATAACGTAGCAGAGTATGTTAATTCCACAGATTACTACTTCCACACCTACACATGTGATATTGTAATCTAGTTATGTATTTAATTAGTTCAGCTTTAAGCTTCAGTGGACAAGTAGCACTAGGAAAAGCTAATACAAGAAGTTAGTTTGTTAGGGAGGATATTTAGGAGTCTGCTCAGCCAAAATGTGTAGGGATTTGAAGTTGCCCAGCATCAAGTGGTATGTAGATGCAGAGAAATGATTTGGGCTTTCACCCACCCATCCTTGAATGTTCAGAACCAAGCACAGGAACAGACACTGCTGAAGAGAAAGGCCCACTCTCAGTTTGCCTGTTCCTAGGAAATCCAAGATTCCCAGTCAGACCCAGGAGAGCTGACTGGCAAGAGGCTGGGGTGGAGAGAAGAGGGAAGAAACCAAGCCTGGAGAACAGGAGGCAAGACTGGCACTGCCAGCAATGTGCAGCTGCTGCCTGGAGTGGGGCAGGGGACAACCAGGTCTGCAGGGACACCAGGGTGAGACTGGGTTAATTAATAGGCTGAAAATGGTGCATAAGGAGAAGAGCAAAATGGGAGCAGGTGCAACAAAAACCCGTAAGATCTGAGTTAAAAGGGGTCAAAAAAACTCACAGATAACAGGAAGGAAAGACGTAACTGAGAGCCTTGCTTGCAGCAAATCTCCCTGAGTCTTACCATACCTCTCCTGTCAGCAAAACCCCTCTGCCCCCTAGCAAAAAGCATCTCACTTCCCACTCTGCACCTGCCCTGTGGGGAATGGCAGCTTCCCACTGCTGTCAGCTGGGAGGCCATCTCCCAGCCCTTGCCTCTGCAGTCCTAGTGCTGGGTCATACAGCACGCTGTGCCAATAATAAAAAAACATAAATGAACCATGAAACAGACAGAAAAATATCCTGTTTGACATGTGAAGACAACCTGATCTTTGAACCAAGTGTCACAGCTCCCAACATTGACAGGATTTGAGTTCAGACAGAAAAAGCAGGTACACAGCCAACCATAGACCACTGAGAGCTTATTTTCTTGACACAAGTAACTTAATGGCTCCAATCACAAGAAGAGCATTATTAAAACCCACACTGGATCCAATCATCCACTTAAACAATTTATTTGCCCCAGAACTTACAGCAGTGGTATAACAGAGCTGAATGAAATAATGGGATGATGTTCTGCTCCCAGCTGCTGAGCTGAGTAAGAAGGAAGAGGCAGCACAAACCTCACCCAGTGCCACACAGGACCAGGTCAGCTAAGGGGACTGCAGAGATGGTTTTAGGTATTATACAACTCTCTCAGAGGAAAGAAAAAAAGGGGAAAAAAAAGATTCTGCATTTTAATCAGGACCCTTCAAATTCATTTTATTAATGTTCAGGCACAGATGGGAAATACAAAATGCAAACAGACTTTGCATGAAAGCATTTTAAGTATGAAAAAAATTCTCTTTATCTTATTTTTAAAAAGTACAAGCACCCTAACAACAGATTAAAAAATAACCTTCTCCCACTAAAACTCAAAGACATGCAAAAAACGAAGGGAAACAAAGGGATTACTGTTCAAGCAATATAATTGTAGCTTATTAAGTTTAAATAATACCTTCCCAACTAACTACCTACTTCCACTTCTCCCCGTGTCACCTGTTGACCCCTCCTGCCGGGCTTTGGGCAGGACACTGCTGTGTGCCATTGTCCTGGAGAGCAGCCCAGGAGCCCCACGCCACGGGGCACACGGGCTGGGGCTGCCTCTGGGGCAGCTCACCTGAGGGGCAGAAGGGAGCCTTTGTCACAGATCTGAATCCCCTAATTACTGGGATTTTGGCTGTGGTGATTAAGTAGCCGGCATTCAGGAAAAGAACACAGAAGCTTTCAGGAACTGCAGGGGTCAGAGACAGGCAGAGCTACAGGTGGGGCTGGTGATGAAGAGGAGTTAACAGCGGGGGAATTAGCAGGCACTGAGGTGAAACAGCAGGACCTGGCTGCCATGCCCCTGCTCCCACCTCCTCCTTCCCACACAAATCAGGGGCTGGAGGGCTCAGGCACCAGGCTGGCAGAGCACCTGCTCCCACACCACCGGCAAAAGGTGGGCAAATGTGTCAGCAGAGCGAAGATAAATCAATCTGTCAGCTGGAAGAATTTCTGAGAGAAACTTTCAGATGACCAGAGGATTCGGTCAGACCATGTAACTCCACACAAGCCCTTTTGGAAGGGGTCTCTCTCTGTTTTACACTTCCCCGAATCCTTTACAACTCATTTAGAGATGCTGCAGTTTCCCTCAGCATTCCTGCAGAGCAGGGTACAGAAACAGCCACGCCATGTCCTGCCCACTGCTCCGTGGCTGTGCCCATCCAAACCTCGGGCAGTTCAAACCAACATTAGGCAGATCGGTTCTCGCATTGCAGGACAGAGACAAACAGCTTGAGCTGCCTGAAGGCAAACTCCTTTGACTAATTCTGCTGTAAAGATGAATTTGGGATTTGAACAATACCTTGAAAAAAGCCTGATGCTAAATTACCAGTAATAACCCCGTGTTCAAAAGTGGGCACCCACAGCACATGCCCAGCTCCCACATTTGGCTCGTGGATGCAGAGAGGCCATGTCTGCAGGCCAAAGCACAGGTTTGATTGTACAAATATGGCTTTTAGGTCATGGCTAGATTACAAAACCTTCTCACGGGGACTGTATGGACAGAAAAGCTTTTTCTCATTTAAGTAATTTTGGAACAAAGTATAATTATTTTGCTATTAACTTCTGCTGGCTTAGGAACATCGTGAAATATCCCCAAAGTCCACACCTCTAAATGACATTGTGATAGTGGTTAAAATCATTAGAGTAAGAGTGAATATTAAAGTAGATTCTGTTTATTGAGAGCTACTTCCAGCTACTGGAGAGCTGTGTATTGAGAGCTATTAATTAGCAAGGCACTCTGCATTAGTATGCACGGAGCAGTTTCTGTCCTAGTATTTCATTCATCTTGCTCTGTCTTTCCCCTTCCAGGGCCTCTCTGAGAGATACCAGTGAGGAGCCACGGGACATCCCTGAGCCCACGGCCACCAGGATGCTTTCATCTCCATTGCCACCAGTGCCTGGGCCGGGCTTTGTCCCTGCTGCCCACTGCTCTGTGGTGCCTTTGTGTGATAACACACTCCAGGCAGAGATAAGTGAGCAGCCAGCCCTGGGCAGACCTGTGTGAGCCCAGCAGGTCTGTCAGCACCTGGCTCCAGGCAGCCTCTCCTCTGACAGCTTTATGGCCGATCCTAACGAGAATCAATACCAGGGCAAGGGGTTGACAGTTCATTTTCTAAAGAGTGATCCATTGAGGGCCAATCACCAAGCAGTGTTTATCAGCCTTGGGAAGAGACATTTTTTTATAGGGGGAGGAAGGGAAGGAATCATCTCAAAGCAGCTCGACAGGCTCAATTCTCCAAGGTGGCGACTCATAATTAGAAATCCAATGTATCCTGCTATCAATCCTACCTTAAATAATAAAGTGATCAATAAACGCGGGGAGGAGATTAAGCGATCAAGCTCAGTGATGCTATTTTCTGTTGCAATGGCTTTTAATAAACCTGACTCTCCACATCACATTTTCATATGTTCTGCTCTTCTTTCCTCTTGCCAGCATGGAGGCTTTGAGTTGAACACCCACAGAAAGCGACCACAATGCATGTCTACTCTCCAGATATTACAATCACAAGCACTTAACTGCTCTCTAGGACAATTTAAAGAGCAAATGAAGAGGAGTTTGAGCACATTTACAGCTGATGCCATTAAACTGACCAACAGAGACTGACAAAATGTGCATCCCTCAGATCCCAGGCTTCAGACACAGTAATGATACAATCAGTTTTATCTCAAAATTACACTGAGGCAAGATCATGCTGATCTTTTTTAATGAGATTGAACACAAAGATGAAGACAGAAACACTCACACTATGTTTCTGCTACACTGTCCTCCCACTCACAGGATTGTTCCTGATGCCTGGGTTGAATTTGGGTGAATGAACAAGCACTTGGTAGATTATGGTGCTGCGCTGATGAAACAACCATCGATCCAGTTCTGCTGTGTTACTGCATCTGATGCTGAATGGCTTCCATTTTACAGTCATATCATCCCCTCACACAGGAAGGACTAACCTGAAACACTCGTGCAGACTCCCAGACTAACACAGAAATCACCAGCAGAGCAGTCTGATGGCTTAGTTCACAAAAGTGCCGTTGTTTATTCCCTGTCTATCAGGAGTCAGTCCAAGAAAATCTACTGTACCCACACCCATTAAATTTAACTTCAAATTACACTAACCACAAATCTCTAGCTGGCTTGCTTCTCAATGCCAGTTATTGGAATCAGCTTTGCATTTGAAGGGCAAATAGAGCTGGAACTATTGCCATTACATCACATGCTGCTTGGTACTAATGTCGAGAAGATCAAAGCTACATGGGAGAAGGCTTGTAATGCAAATGTACTGTTTATGATGCTAATCAAAGAATTTAGCTTTGTTTGGAGGAGACAAAAAGCTCCGTGATGAAAGAGAGAGAGGGAGAGAGAAGCTTAAGTTCTTACCTCCTGCTGATGACAAAGGCTGCAATGAGAATGACCACAAGAACAACACTGCCAGCCACTGAAACAAGAAGAACTGTGGGATTGGTACCATCGCCAATGATGGGGGAAGGAACTGAAAACAGAAAACGGAGCATTAGTGTCAGACAACCTCAAAAAATCAACCTAGGTAGCACTCAATGAGCTTTCTGGCTTGTGAAGGCAGTTTAGAGCAGCACTCGATTCTACTTTCAGGCCTTTATTATATAGTCATTTGACACAATTTTCCAACAGGGTGCTAATGAGCTGAAGACATGATGTTTGATAATGATTTGGGGAACTTCAGTTTACCAGGCACAAGGACTCCTTCTCCTTCTCCCCTCCAGTGCTACTCACAAGGTATAATGGCTAATTTTTTTTCCTTTCTAATTGCTTTCCACACTTCTTTCCTCCTCCTTTTTCTCTTAGTGGGGCCAGATGATCACTCCCCAACTGACACTAAGAGAGTAAGTTATTTTAAAATGTCTACCCCCCTCCTGATGGATTGTTTTCAGTTGTTAACATCCTGAATGATATCGCCACTAACTGGCATGACCTTAACTTGATTTAAGGAGACCTGTATGTCCAAAATAAAATAGGCTCGGTCACAGTGCCTTTCTGCCACTGAAAAGCAAACATTTTGGGGGCTAAATTTGCACGTTTCCTTGAGCAAAGTGAAAAGGCCTAATGACAACGTAGTTTGAACTTTCTTGTCTTTATATGACTGTCTAAGGAAAAGTGCAAATATGGGAGCTGATGTAGGACACCTAACTGATCTATGTCAATAGCTTGTGAAGAGGAGCAACAGGGTTCTATTCTTGAAATAAGATATTCCAGAAACGTGCAAACGCCTACATTTACAGGACATAAAACCTCTCAAGCGTCGATGGCTTCCATGCACTACGGGGTGCCTATTTCCTTTGCCACAGTGAAGTACTGCCATTGCCAGAACCCAGAATGCAGCATATCCAGAGGTCTCGTGCCAGCTTCGTGGCATTCACGAGGCCATGGAGGAGCACCTTCTCCGAGCAGGCACACCCCAGAGCAAGCCCCCAGCGGGAACGTCCCCGCACACAGCCAGCTCGGGGAGGAGCAGAGGAATTCAGGGGGGTGTCCCTACCTGTGTTGGTTGTGAACTCGAAGGGCCCGCTGAAGTCCCCGTAGCCCGCTGCCGTCCGGGCCCGCACGTGGAACACGTAGGAGGTGAGGGGGTTGAGGCCTTTGATGTCGGTGTTCCTGGAGGCCGTCTTCACGATGCGATAGCTGCGCTCGTTCTGGTCCTGCCAGGGGAGAGCACAGCGGTGACGGGCTGGAACTGCCTCCCTGCACCCCGAACCCGGGGCCCAGGGCCTGGCCAAAACTGCCCCGATGAAAGACGGGGAGTAACGGCGACGGAATTCTCAAAATACATCCCGAGGGCTCCTGCTGCTGGCCTCGCTCAATGCCCCCAGCACTGCGTGCTGCATGGGGCTCTGAGCAAGCCAAAAAAGGAGGATGAGGCAGTAGGTATGATGCTCATATATCACTGATTATTTAAGAAATCACACAATGAAAACCTCTGGGAAACAGCCAAGCATTCAAATAGGATCCTCTTGATGAACAAGCACATTTTACTCACACATGCTGGCACTTTCTTCTTCTTCCTACCAGCCAGAAACCATATAAAAAAAAGACAAAATATTTTTAAAAAGAAAAGGCTTAGAAAATGTCTTCCAGAAAGTCCATCATTAAAAATTGTTCTATTTTTGGCTGAAAAATCTATCAGAAAATGTAATAATCTAGCTTCCCTGCAAATCAGATGCCTTTTTCTGTATGTGGAAAGCAAGTAAGTGATTTTCTGTATTAAAAAAATTATAAGTATGCGTGTGCATGTGAGAGAAAGCGCACACAAGCAAGAGCAGGTAATTGTTCATTTTTGCAGAGAGCCTTCAAAGAAAATAGCTCTTTTCATAATTCCCTACTTGAGAAGTTATTTGAAGGAATAACATCTCCCTCTAACTTGGAAAGTATGAAGAATCTAATTTTCTTTCCTTATTCTCTATTAAAAGCCAGCCAGTCCACACTATCACTCTAAGCAGAAGCTGTCGGCAAACAGATCTTATTATTATGACTCTGTTATATACTTCATTATTATACTTCTGTCTATGAAGTAAAGCTAATGTCTCACTTCTGCCCAACATTATTGACTCTCATTATAAATGTGACTGCTATAAAAGCTCAGTTTCTAGGTAGGAAAGAAATAACAAAATAAACTCATACCATACAGCTGGAACAGCCTATGAGTCTTGCTCTTTCAAGCAACCATTCAAGTGCATGAAATCCTTAATTGGATTTTATTAAACTGAATCTATTTGGTTTCAAATGATGGAATCCTATCTGGAAATAAACTGCAGTGGAACGAAGTAAAAAAGCTCTGCCCAAACCCAAAGGGAACTCCTTGCTTGCCCCCTTTTTGAGCAGTACCTTTTCATAGTATTTGACTTCGTACTCCAGGATGACTCCGTTTGGCCTGTCAGGTTCCAGCCAAGCCAAGGCAACGCTGTGCCTTGTTATCTCCTTAGCCTGGATCAATGCAATCGGGGATGGAGCTGCCAGAAGAAAAGAAAAAAAGCATTATATGCAGTAATTTAGTTTTAATAAGGAAAATGTATTTTTAATTGCAACTTTTACAACATGAGCGCTTTCAGAAACCTTGTTTTTCTTGTGGGGGTGTGGGCAAGGGGAAATTAGAAGCATTAAGTATTTTTCCTGTTTTCTCTAACAAAATTACATTTAATCATCTCTAAGATTGGGTTTGGATCCTGGACAATACTAGATAAGTGGGTTTTGAAGTAACAACACCATTGTCTAAACACTGCAATGTTCATGATGCCCTGATAAAAACCTTCATAAGAGATCAAGGCACTAAAAGGACCTCTTATTTTTGTTCTCTGTCATTTTTGGTCCACAGTGATTGTCTTCTTCCATCTCCTAAAATTAACTGAGGTTATTTCATTAGCTATTTACTTTACAGGAACTATGAAGTTCCTGAGGTTCCAGTCTGGTTTTCTCTAAAGCTGAGAAAATATTGCCACTGAATTAAGTAAGGCCAGAGTAAAGCTGAATACGTCTGAATTTGGGCCCTTCTATTAAAACCAGGGAACTTGTATTTCAAGAGTCTGAGCCAATTTGTGCCTCATAACTTGCCCTGCTTACACCCGAATCCATGAGCAGTCCCTAGAAAATGGCCAAGGGCCAGATTCTGGCTTTGGCAGCTCCTTCCCAGCCAAAAGATACCAGAGGCTGCTCCATTGTGAGCCGAAATGGCATCGCCTGACCCTGTCCCATGTGGCGCTGCATTGATGCCATGAATAGAAAAGCAGGATTGCACCGCCAAGGGTAAGGCCTGCAGCATTTTTGGAAAAACTCTTCCTAGCAACAAGCTAAACTCCAAGACCCTTTAAACTGTATCAGTGTCAGTAATAAGGGCTGCAATGAAGAAGATAATGGAAAACATCTCTTTGTGCACGGCGCGCTGTCTAAAGAGCCCCTGCGAACGCTGAAGTTCAGGGTTCTGACTGGCTGGAGGACAATGCCTCCTCCTTGGCCTGTGATAGCAGCAGATTCATGGCTGCGCTGGGGAACGGGCTGCCTGAAGATTTATGAACCCGGCTGCCCCTTTCTTGCTGTTGTGTTGCTGTGTGGTCACGTCTCTAGCCAGCTGTTATCAAGCTCTTTTGATGCTGACAATAGCTGGCATAAATGGCGGAGTCTCCGGGGATAAAAAGGGACATTCATGAAATTTTTAATCTTATCTAACAAAGCTGTCCTGTATAACCAGAGATTAGAGGTCTTCCTAAATTGAATATATTTCTTCTTTTGTCCCCTGATGCTGTAGCTGCTCTTTTTTTCCCCATTCCCCTTTCTTTTTGTTTCTTTTTCTACCTTTAACTTTGGGATGATGATCCATGAAAATGCTATAAAGTTAAAAGTATCCTTGAAACAGGTACCCTTGAAAACTACCAAGAAAGACAAATAAATAAAACAGTCACTATAAATGAAAGGAAAATTGAATGTTGAAAGCCTCAAACCTACTTGACCATATCAGACAGTTCTGATGGAAGTGAAAATAACCGGTAGACGCCGCAGTCACAAAAGGGTGTCTCCTCTTGATGTGAAACCATCAGGGAGCTGCTTCCCGATTTACTATTTGACAGTTTGGCATCTCTGTTAGAAATGCCTCCAGAACCTTTATCTCTTTCTTCCTTGTCTGTCTCTCACAGGCAAAGGCAAATACTGAATGACAGAGGAGACTATAAACACAGCCAACAGGGAGGGATCCAGGTGTGCTCCATCAAATTATATCTGTGGCAAGACTGCAAACCTGCTTAATAACCTCACACTTCCTCAACAGAGAATCAAACCTTTTTTTAATTCCCCTCTGCAATAAGAATACTGCTCAGCTAATAAATTAGAAATCAGATTTGTTACCCTAAAACACACACGCACACATCATTACTGATAAACCAAGCAGAGAGAAATCTGCTTAGTTAATCGCTGCCTCATGCAGGGCAGACAAGCAATTCTTTTTACTGAGAATCTGTCACTTATGCTGGTCTGACCTCAAGAATTGTAGAGAGAAAGTTCACTTTCTTTCCTTTATCCTCTCTTTAACCTCCTTGGTTTCCTATCTCATTTCGGCGGGCATCTATATTGGAATTTAGTGAGTCCTTCAATATTGGGCTGGTAAGTGCTGTATGAAAACACATTTCTTCTCTGTTGTAAAATTGCTATTTGCAGCAAAAGAATTTATATTAACTAAGCCTTCTTGTGAAAGACTCTTAGCTTTATTATATAGCTTAACAAGTGCTTTCTCACATCTCCCAAAAATGGACAGCTGATCTTAGACACTACACCGTACTGGAATAAGCAACATGCTCCTGGCCTCCAGGATACAAAAACCACTTGTACATCAATTCCTTCATTACTCCTTACAATTTTAAGAATCGCCCTATTTTTCCCTTCCTGCCCTTTTATATGCAAATTCATTCTCTTTAACTTTTAGTATCTTCTTTTGTCCTGGATTCTGCAGATGAGCCATTTGTTTCTGACTTTGTTTTGGCTGCACATCCTGCCTCTCCATATGCTATACAGAAATCCTACGAATGCCAAAGTCCAGCTACAGGACCAAGTACCAGAACTGCAAGAGGCTCTTCAGGAGTGACATCTCTGCAGCACAGACCTACAATGGTCTATGCAACAGCGTGGTGAGCTGAAACTCTGAGGACCTTAAGAAACTGAACCCAGTACCCACAGGGAGTACTACAGTTATCCCACTGCATGGATACACTCCTCAGTTACCAATTCCCTTTTATTTCTGCAAGTAGCCCTACAGATCAGTTTTGTTTGGCTTTTTTCTTGTTTTTCAGGATCCACTATCTGACCTGAGGGACTGGACTCCTGGAAGAACAACAGTTTCTCCCTGCACATGTATTACCAAAGGGCATAAGAGTCTGGTCAATATTTTCCAGGACAAAGAGGATATCAGCACTGCCAGCTCGACATGGCACTCCAGGCAGCAGATGCAGCCTTCTGAGTGAGCTTGTGCAAAATATTTACATTCTCTGTTCTTCTGCCTTTTGCCTTTAAATTGCCTCTTAGGGATGATGTGAAGATAAACATGTAACAGGTTGTAAAATTATGCTTTGATCACAAGCAGAATAAAAGACAGAGTATTTTCTTCTGTGTGCGTGGGCTAACTGTTCATTAGACACACACATTCCTACATAAAACACACAGAGGACAGCCTGACCAAAAACAATAACGTACACAATTAAGATGTTCACAGTAAGATCCCATGAAATGCATGGAAGGGAGCTGGAGATCACTTTTTCTGTCACTTTTTGCACTCTCCTTCCCCCTGCTCCCTTATGTTAGGAAAGGAATGGTAAGCAATGACTTGTTTCTCAATCATCACTGCTTACAACAGAAGCTTTCTGCCACACGTGCACAGACTGCACATACCAAGCACCAATTCTACCAGAACAGCTCATTTCACAGAATGAGGTATTTTGGTGCCTAAAAAGGGGTGCCCCCCTTGAACAAAAGCACCAAGTGTAACTTTCCTGAGTTCAAAGCTCAGCAGTTCCTCTCCCTTAAAAACCCCACTCCCTACTGATGTGAATGTTGCAATTTTCTTTCATCTACTTCCTCAATAACCTGCCATTAAACACCTACTAGTAGTTTTATTACCTCAGTTCTGAGCTTGCGGCCTACAGAGAGAGAAAGAGCACAGATGTACTACAAAAACTTCACCCAAATGCCATAAAGCCATATCCCAAGGCTAGCGAGTGCTGAATTGTAGCAGTTTTGAGGCACTTTAAAGGATGGCAGAGGCAGAGTGTCAGTTTTTCATTACTGGTTCAAATTAGGAGAGGCGGGGGGAAAGGAAAGAGGAAAAAACCAGGAAATAAATAGATGCAATAAAGTCTCTGGCATGTAGGCATCCATGAGTGAAAACAGCCCTTTATAAAACTACAGCACATGAGTACTCAGATATCAAAGATACACAATGCCCAGTGTTTTGTTGAAGATGCCTTCTTACCCACAGCAGGGTTTACTTTCCACTCCCCATGATTTGAATTTAAATGGATCATGTTTACTCAAGGGGTCTTTCACTGACTGAAAAATATACCCACAGTTTGTACATTATCTCAGCTAAATTCAAATAACATATTTAAATTTAATTACTTGAAGCTTAGGGGTTTTCATGCTTTTCTTTATTCCCTCAATTGCACACAACACTTATTTGTTCTTATCAATGGCTATGTGCTTTGTCAAGCATCAAAATTAAATGCTTGAAAGCACTAATGATGTTACTGTGATTAAGGGTTTTTACCTTCCAGGGTAGATACTAAAAGCCTGCTCCATTATTAATTACTTACCAAAAAA
>VZRO01006943.1:1663405-1736728 GCA_013397915.1 Daphoenositta chrysoptera
TTAAAAAAAAAAAAAAAAGAAAATATTTCTGAGAATCTAACACTGAAGAAAAGTCCCCTTAGAAATCAAAACAAGACAGTAAAAGATCATCCATTAGAAGATCTTCTCTTGATTAGGACACAACATATAGAAGGGAACCTGGCATATTTCAGGTTTTCTCTTTGACCATTTACCTTATAACACTGCGGGGGTTTACACAAGATTTTGTAAACTATATTAGTAAATAATCCCACAGCAGGAAAAGGATATACAACAAAAAGAATCAAATATTGTTTTAGCAATTTCTAAAGGCAACATGCTCTGGGTCAGATTCTGATCATTTTATTCGCGTAAGAGGGCATATCTTAATTGTCTTGCTGTCACACTGACTTCAAATTGAGGGAAGAGAGAAGTGTCCAGCTCTCTTTAGTTACATGTACCAGAATAAATCACAAAGAAGGCAGTTCTCTTTCACAGAATCACAGAATTGTTAGGGTTGGAAGGGACCTCTGGAGATCATCCAGTCCAATCCCCCTGCCAAGGCAAGGTCACCTGGGCAGGTTGCATAGAAATGCATCCAAATGGGTTTGGAATGTCTCCAGAAGGGGAGACTCCATGACCTCCCTGGGCAGCTGTTCCAGTGCTGTTCTTCCTCATGTCAAAGAAATTCTGTGTTTTAGTTTATGGCCATTGCTCCTTGTCCCACCACTGAAAAGAGTCTGGCACCATCCTCTTGGCACCCCTTTGAGATCTCATTCTTGCATTAATGAGATCTCCTCAGTCTTCTCTTCTCCAGACTAACCAGGCCCAGCTCCTGCAGTGCCTCCTCTTAAGGGAGATGCTCCAGACCCCTCATCATCATTGTGGCATCCACTGGACTCTCTCCAGCAGCTCCTTGTCTTTCTTGCACTGCAGAGCCCAGAACCGGACGCAGCACTCCAGATGTGGCCTCACTAGGACCAGAAAACATTTTAGCATGACCACAGTTCCAAACATATGCAAAGCAGGATAAGGCTCCTGCACACGCGTGAGGCGATGTGCTCTCACAGATTAGATGATGTGCACGTCTGAAGAGCCGAGCTGGAGTCTGGCACTGCCATTCCTCACTGTCAGCACGACAGCTACGCCTTCCTCCGAGGGACCTGCCAGAGTCCGTGGGCTGCCTGAGCACTTTAAAAACTAACCACATGCATATTTGGGGCTTTCTTCATTATTCCCTCTGTGAAAGTGGAGCAAACATTTAAACTAGTGATGATTGGACCAGGTTAAGACTTGGACAAGGATCTAGAGGCCTGATTGCTCAACCAAGCCATTGGAAGCTTCCCAAGACATTCCTGAGTCCTCCGTCTTCCCACCGTCTGCCTCTCCTTCCCCCAGGAATGACGACTGGCGAGGAACACCTCCCAGCATGGAGAGTGAGACACGCCAAGATCCAGGCCAGCATTTTCAAGCTTTTAGCGTTTAAAGCAAAGACTTTAAACCTCCTCCTCTGGAGTAAAGCGCCCAAGGTTATCCACCCACACGTGAAAATCCTGGCCGGCGCAGTGAGAAGCAGCGTGACAGCTGAGCTCGGCCTCTTTCTCCAAATCCCTTTAACCAGCCCTAACGCTGCTGAACTGAACTTTCCCTCCTTGTTGCTAGAAATTACACTGCTGGGGTAAAGCACCAGCTTGGCCACAGGATATTCTTGCAGGACACCTTCATCCCAAAATGACAGGCACAAGGGATCTTCCCTTACAGGCTCTGCAACCCAGTCACAAAGTCCTCTGAGAAAAACAAGTGACAGGCTCCCAAACCTAGGGACCAGCTCACATCAGTTATGCTTGTAATGATGTGTTCATAAAGAAAGGGGCTAGAAAATGAGATTTTAAAGACTGTTAACACAGTATTATTATGTTTTAAACATTTCCTCTGTTTTAAAGTTTTCATTTCTTGCCTCTCCCAAAAGAACCTGTGCTGCAAATCTTGCCAAACCACAAAAGCTGGCTCTGACTTGCATCAAATCAAAAGCTTGAAGGAAAACCCAGGCTCTTAGCAGCAACAAATAGTAGTAGTTGAGGATTATTAGAGTGCTGTATTTTTACCACCTCAATCCAGCTTCATTTCTTGGCGACTTGCAGTGGCTGCTGAGGATCCACAAAGAGCCTGTGTATTTTCTGGGCTGCACATCCAGTTCTGTGTCACTTTTAGCACAGACTACTTCAGCATACCAGAACTGCTCTAATTTAGATCACAACTATTATAGGAACGGAGATGTGACCACAGTTCCCTGTGGTTTACATCAGAAATGAAGGGAGGATGGAGAAGGTTTTGCATGCCCAGGAGATGGCTCGTTCTGGCCATTAAAGAGGGCCAGCTCTCGACAGCAATACATTATTTTCAGGTACTGGCCCCTCCAATTTTGAAGGCCAAATAATGATGTCAGCTCATGCAATGCAGGTCTGGAATTACTCCAAAGATCTGAATCTGCAACCTGCAATCCCAAAGACTGCCTTAAACCAAAAGATTATAGAATCTACATAGCATTTAGCAAGAGATTTGTATTACAACTCAAGCATGGGGTCTGTTTTGTCTGAAAACTGCTTGTTTTCTTTCTGTTAGCTTGCTAAGAAATCCTGTTGGCATGTTCTGACAAGGATAACTTAATAGTTGCCAACAGAAACATGGCAGAATACCGTGTATTTCCTGTATGTATGAATGCCAGTTTAAAACAAACAGGAAAACAAGCCTTTCAGTTGGAAGGCAATTTATAAAAATCTATCTGAACATCACAACCACTTAAAAACCCCAGCACTGAAACATTTCTAAATGCTAGAATGATTAACATGGAAGGGTGAACACACTCAGAGCTGTGAGTTGCTCTAGAAACTCCAGAGCTATAAGTAATTTGTTAAGATGGGGAATTAGTCAGCAGCTGTCTGACCCGAGCAGGTTTGGAGCCGCTGGTCACAAAGCAGGTCACGTTGCAGTTACTCTTCCCTCTGGTTGAGCTTGGAATCTGACCCAGTATAAACAACAATAAATTTTGTAGCCTAAAGAAGCCAACACTGATGCTCCACTGCATTATATTGGATTGAGAGAAGAAGAAAAAATGGGCCACGCAGTCCAGACAGAGAGAGAGACTGTGGGCCAGAGCTGTCACACTTAGAGGATGGACCCCAGGACCTGAATTTGGGTGGAACACTTGTGGGAAGCATGTGCTGTAATCATCCTCTTACTTCCCAGATGCTGGTCCAGCAAGCACAGACCACCAGAAACCCCTGATGCTGTGCCACATGTACAGCACCCCTGAGGACAGTGGCTCTGGGGGAGCTGGAAGGAGGAATTGGAGACCATAACCCCTAGTTATTTAAGCAGATAATAATGTTGGAAATGGAGCATTCCCAACAGTTCAAAATAAATAAGCAAAATGCCCCACTTAGCATCATCCCCTCAGGGCTACCCTGCCTCACCCACACACCCTGCTGCTCCTCCCAGGCAGCCAGAAGTAGCCACCAGAGCTAATTCCTCCCCAGAAACAGCCTGTCCTTCACCTGTGCCCTGCTGCACAGGAGGCTCTGCTGAGCTGCCTTTCTAAATGAACTCCACTCCCCCCCAGCCCCTTCCACCAGGAAATCAAAGCTACCCTTAAAGAAACACCAGTTGCCCTCAAATGAGACCCCTATCCCATTCTCTAAGCCCTTCCTCAAGTCAACCAACCATCCAGCTACTCCTCCTTCATCTTGCCATCCTCCTGCCCACAGCCAGAGCAGTTAAGGCTTGTTGGCACACACATCATCAGTCAACACACAAGAGGGGAAGAGCTATTCTTAAATTGTACAGAAGCAATGAAATCACTTACTGTATCTGTGCCCTGCAAACCACTTCTTGTGTGCAGCTTTCAAACCTCTTACAACAGTGTTTCAATAATCCATAAAACAACATAAAAAATATTGACCCTGCTGTTATAACAGGGCAACCTTTCATCTCACAGGGCAGAGGACAGCTCTCACCTGATGCCCCTTGTCTGTATCTATTAACAGAAAGCCTCATTTCTGCTCCCTGGTCCTTTCAATATACTTACCATCAAGCCACCTGAGCATGTGGTTACCCCAGCATTTATGGCATAAAGCTTAACCCACTATGGGGCAAATGTGTGATTTGGCACCCAAGGCAACACATCTCCTAGCACTGTTCTCCTTGGTTCTCACACAGTTACTTTTTATTTACTTGAAACATGGATGTCTCGATGATATATATATGTGCTAAATAACGTCCTTTGTCACTTACTTTCAGCATTAAGGACATTAGATTTTGTAAAAAGCGCTGCTTAAAAGCCTTTTTGAAACCCAGACAAACAGAAGCCTCTGCCCTATTTGCCACTTAGATGCCTTGGAAATACTGAAGTATCTTCTAAACAAAATAAATAAATAAATAGCATGACTCATTTTGCTAAAGCAGCATTCGCTATTTTAATAAATAGATTTGGCCACATTGCCTCATCCTGGCTTCTGAAGTGCTTCAGTAATAGCAGAGACTTAGACTTTGCCATTTGGGTTTCTCAGATCAATCATCTGAAGTCAGAAATGGCAAGTTTCTTGGGGGAAGAAAAAGTAATAATATTATAAACATTTTACTTCCACTGTGATCCACAAGTCCAAAGCAACTGCAGGCTGGGTCTCAGCCATGGCCTCCTGAGCCTACAGCACCCAGCAGAATCCAAACCCAGCACTCACTCAACAATAAAAATCACAATTCCCATCTTGACACTTGACAGCATAAATTGTTTCAAAGTCACCAAAGTTAAGGAACCTCAGCCATATTAAGTTTCAGCTCCACGACACAGAAGAGGCTGGTGCAGAAGGTTTGCATTTACGTATTTACGTTTCAGCCGAACGAGCTATAAATTTTAATTATAGTTGATATTCAGAGCGTTCAGCTGGAACTCCAGTGAAGTACCTTCTGCAGAAAGCTTAGATGGATTTGGCATGAATGATCTCTGTCTCTGTGCTGTTGAGAATGTCTGAGACTGAATCAAGGTTTGGGTTTTCTGGGCTCACGTCAGTAGCGCTTTGTGAAGGACACTGGTCTGACAGCACCTGGAGGTGATCCTCCTTCTTCCAGGGTGCTGCAAGACACTCTGCCATACTCCCCATCAAAGTTCCTCTTCTCCAGGGGAAAAAGATACTCTGTGCTCTTGGAAAGTACCACAGAGGATCAGACTGCAGCACACTTAACTCACACTTGGAGCTCTCCCACCTTGGAGTTCTCTCCCTGGAACTGAATTAAACCCCCTTTCCTTCACCCACAACGGGCAGGTTTGTTCAGGAAATTAAAAATCATTAATAGACCCGATGAGAGAGAAAAAACTCTGCACACAGTGTTGCTGCAAAAAGCAAAATTACCTATGTTTGCCATTCATTAAAAAAAAAAAAAGTGACGAGGTACAAACTGGGGAAGAGTCCTAAGCTTCCTGAAACACATAAACCTTAAAATTAAAATCTTAGTTCATGATGTCAGTAGCCAATTACATCATAGGTGGCACATAATTAAACTTATAAAGGGGTTTCATTATTTTGGTTTTATGCTGGATACTGAAAACCAGTGCATTATTCGTTTTAAAATTGTGTCAGTTGGAAAAACCCCAAGTGGAATCAGCAATTAAATATTAAAGGTGACTGCCTCAGTGAAAAACACTCCAAAGAATAATTGGTTTCCTGTGCAATGCAAGTGCCATTACAAAGTCTGAAAAATTTCAATACTTAAAATAAATAAACGAAGTAAATAAAAATTAAAAAAAAAAAAATCAACCTGGTGAAGTTATGAGGATTTTAAGCTGTACAAAGACCAACCAGATTTATGTCCTGGAGGAGTACTGAGCTACAGTCTGGGCAAATAAAAGCCATGAAAACAATAATCCCAAATTCACTCAGCAGTTGCACAGACTGGTCTATATTCTGAGTCTGGACCTTCGTTTCCAGTCCCACATTCCAGCAGACAGGATAGTACCAAGAGGAGCCATCCCAGCTCCTGAGCTGATTTCTCCAGCTGGCCCTTCCTCCCCACCAAGGCCAGGGCTCCTAAGGGCACTGAAGGTGGAATTGAGACCTGCACAGGTACGGACTGAAAGTTAAAACAATCTTCCTTCCAAACCTGCAATTTAAAAATAATTTCTTCTTGCAACAGCACACAAAGCATTTTCCAGTGTTATGTCTCTCATCCCTGTAAGATTCACTGTTACGGTTTTAGTTCATTTTTGTCATCAAGGTCCAAAAATTTTAATCTTCTCATTTAATCGGGGTGAAGCTGGTACCTTCCATTTAAGCATCACTCAGACTGAAAATAAGCTAGGGAAGCCCTGTGCTACAGAGCCCTTCTAACCTGCAGCTTGCCACTGTAACAAACACGAATAAAAATATTCTCTGGTTAAAGCAAAATGCACTTGTGCAAGCAGTGCTGGGAAGTCTCCCTTTGAGCCCCATCCACCCTTTTCACATTGTTTTTTCCCAGTCCTTCCATAATTGCAGCTTTAACCTTCAGCACAGGCAGCAGTGAAAGCAAGAGGCTCTTGCAAAGGCACCGCTGGGTCTGCACCCCCTGTCTGAGGTACCACACAGAGCCCACAAATCCCTGCAGCTCCCCCAGGACTCCCCTTGGCTGCCCCATCCCTGAGTGCCCAGGGAGATTGAAAAACATGGGATTTAACACTCAGCCACTTACATATTCCAGTCACTTTCTGCCTTATTTATGTGCATGCACAATATCCTGATAAACTATAAGGGAGGCTGCGGCTACTCCATCTGCATTCCCTTTTATGCTGGAGAGATAAATTGGGGCTGATTCAGAGGACAGATTTAAAGAAGGCAGTCTGTTACCGAGACAAGCACAATCTTCCCAGGGAGCCCTTGTAGCGGGTTGTCTCCAGATCATGCCTTGATTTGTTTGCTAAAATAAATGGGACAGCACACAAAACTCAATTCATACACGAGACACCTCTTCCAGCCCACTATGCCTTCCTATTTTGCTTAGTCAAAGCTGTCTTATTCTATTATCTCTTGATAGAACCACTTAGTGGCAACATAGAAAATTAAAAATAATAAAAAGCTAATTAAAAATTTCAGTGCTTCCCTTTTAGCCTTCGGTAATCTATGGAACTGAAAGACATTTATATCCCAAGCACATTACAGTTTAAGGGTTTTTCTGTCTGTAATAATCCATGGACACTTTCAATGGATTTTAATACAGACAAAACCGAAGATATTTTATGGAGCAGTAGAAGAATTTAATAAAAAAATCAGAATCAGTCAATCGTCTTTTTATACTAGGTGATAGAATTCGATAGCAGGGATAAAAGTCCTAATAAACTCTGCAGGAGCAGTTCAGAAGGCTGAGACAAAAGCTATAATTTCCTTTTAAATTAACAGTAGGATTTTTCCATAAGGGATGGTTTGAAATACAAATGACAACAGGAATAAAATACAAGTGCTTGAGTGTCCTACATCTCTCTTGACTGCATTTTAAAAAATAAATACAAAACCGTGGTCAACTTTTGTTATCACCAGTTTCCAAAGCACAACTTTCAGAGACCCTGAATCCATTCTCGGAGTGCACTCAAAGTTCCGGGGCTCTGGTTCTTGAATTTAGTAATGAAGGCAGATTACCTTAATCTAAGGAGACGCCATGAAATCCTTCAAGTGGATGCAGAGAGAGGCTACACATTTGCCCACTTTGTTTGGGAGGGGAAGCCCACTGGAGCCCTGCCATGATAATAAAGCGCTCCCTGCACACCAGTTCACACGTGGGGCTAAATCTGAAGTGACATTTCTCAATGAAAGAAGCAGTATTCACTCATGTGCTCAGCATTTTGATGTCCACCAGAATCTGGCAAACATGATTATAGGCAGCCAGCAGGCATGCCACAGCTCTATTTAGCCCTCACGGTTTAAAGCAATGCTATGCAACACATAAATAAAATATAACGGGCTGCCTTGGGATGGCATCCTGGGAGTGGGATTTCATGCATATGGATGGACTTGACACACATTTCGCAAGGACAGAATATCTGAACCAGAGTGGGGCTGCTTTACCCACCCTTTGGGGTCAGTTCAGCATCCTGCCCTCCAAACTTTGAGCCAATGCAGAAACTTTTGGGCTTCAGGGACTAGCAATGTTTATTTGTGCTACTCTGCATGGCATTTTAATTAGTAACTGTGTGGATTTAAAAACTGTGAATGGACACACAGGGGCAGTTGTGCAGCCTAGCTTTTGTGTTTCTACTCTCTCAAAAAAATCCTGTTTGAGGACATCAGCAGGGGGTTAATGGAAGCTTTGATAAAGTTCTCCGAAGCCTTTTATTGTTGCTGAACTACTGACTGGACTCTGCTGTCTCTCTGGCTGCTTTCCAATTAATTTAGTCATCTGCAAAAACAACTAGAGAATTTAGAAGCCCATCTTAACATTTAGTAGCCACAAACATTCTTGGGCAAATTCTCCTTCCACATGAAAATATTTCTGTGCCAATTGTTTAAGGGAAGTGCTCACACCGATCATCAAGCTCCATGAATGGGAAATGTCAGTGTGCTGCCAGGGAAAGTGAGCACACAGTTAAATAGTCCAGAGCAAATAAAAGCTGCAGGACTGCATCTCCATCTCCGTCAGTTTGGTAACTATTCATCTGTACCAGCAGCACTGAGACCAGAATTTTATGCCTCCTTTAAGTAATTTATATGACTTAAATATGATCAACACTCCCCAATGCTGAAATTAAGCATCTCTTTCCCTAGGAGGATGTGTAACTAACCTCCATTTTCCATAGCAAACCATGAGATCTTTTTAAAAAAGTGACCAAACTTTTATTTAAATACTGCAATTACATCTTGGCTCTATCTGACATGCAGCTTGTCTAAGCTGTTCGCTGAACCCTGAAGCTGGTTATTTACTAAGGATCTGTAGAAAGCACTTTTTTTTTCCTTCCGACCAAGACTTGTATCCCCCACCTTGAATACAAATTCATGGAAATGGGTGGTGCAGACAGCTTTGCCAGAAAGCAGGCAGTTGTTATTTTAATTATTATTTCTTTGTGGAATGCTGCAGTTACCTTAAAATAATAATAATTTAATCCTTCTCAACAATAGTTTTCCCGGTTTTGTTTTTAAGACGGGAGCACGTATGCCTATAACTACACATTTATTACAGACCATCAGTTAAAGCCTCTGCAAGAACACAGAGTTGTTAAGAAGAAACTCCCACTTGCATCTGCCAGCTTGGAGAAGCTCCTTACTCAGACACTTAAACTTACACACGTAATTAAACGTGCAGCAGAAGAAACCTGAGGTGGTCAATACATGACATCTCCAACTCTCCGAGAAATCTCATGCTCAATGCTGAAATTTGCCCATTCAAAAGTATTCCCCACTGCTCACTTCCATTCAATCCCCAAATTTCTAGCGCTAGGATCACTTTTCTTTCTGCATCTCCCACTGCATTAATATTTGAAAGATCTGTGGTTTCCAAAAATACATCATTTGGTTTGCTTCAGAAGTCTTTGCAGTAACTCCTTTCAATGTAAGCCTTCAGATACCAAAACACAAAACACGAGTCCCTTGGAAAACCAAAGCAGGGGAAGGAAGGGCAGGTGGCAGTCCTGCAGAGCCTGGCAGGTCACCTCACCCACCAGGGCAGGTGAAACCCTGCAACAGCAGGCAGCTGCTCCCAGCCCTCCTGCCTGAACAAGCATGTGCAGGGGGGACCACTGCTCATGTCTAGCACAAGAATGTGAAGCCTTAGAAACATCACCAATTTATATTCAAAATGAGAAAGGTGCGTATAATTAGCCTGGAATTCTGCAAGGTGCTGTGACAAATCACTCTGAGTGTCACGCTCACAGATCATCCCTTTTCCAAGTCCTTGCTTACTAGTTTTGATTTTCTTTCCTACTGAATTCAGGCTTGACACAGCTCCATTTGGGGAATAAGAAGACTACTGATCCATCATCCTTAGTACAAACACCTTAAAGCAAAGTAAGAACACCCCTTTGCAACTCCCCTTTCCCATTACCCTGGCATTTTACAGAAAAAAGAATGCAGCAGCCAGTAGTATCACACACACTTCCCATGCTCTGGACAGCTGGCATGCATCCAGATGTTTGCCAAGAGATTATTTTACATCAGGCTTGTGGGGAACTGGGTGGCCAGGGTGCTGTGACTGTTTATACACACCCAGCTACGTGCATGAGTTTCCTCACGGGTTTGTGTGCCTGAAAAAGGACTACTGGAACAGGCTATTTGTATCCTTTGGCTGCGGGGAACAAGTAACTGGAAAGGGTGGGACTGTGCTGCTAGCAAGTACTTAGAGCAAAAATAAGAACTAAATTGACTCTTGGATGCCTGTGAAGGCGACAGCCAGGCCAGCTGTGCCCAGCATCTGGAGTGCCACTCGCTCCCCTGCTTGGGCTGAGGCACAAACTCACTCACCCTCCTGCACCTCTCCCAGGCTGGGCCATCCCAAAGGGTCCAAACCCTCCTGAGGAAGAGCCCGGCCCAGCACCTTAATCCTTCCCTCCACAAAGCCCTAAACCCCAGCAGCACGGCCCCATCCCCACTCAGCCACGGGAGCAGGGCAGGAGCACCCACCATGGGACGGGAGCCTTGCACGAGCCTCACCAGGCACCAGGGAAGGGGGATGCCAGAACAGAAAATGACTTATTTTGCCAGCTTACACTATTTCATAGGGTCTGTGAAACTGTGACATGAGTGCATGATGAATTCTGTCTTCACATTCACAGAGCTCCTTCCCCAGCTATTTGCAGATGAAGTCTTCCTTGGGGTTATACAGCCCTTCAAAAATTATGTTTCGACACAACAATGAACAGCTCTTTACCCGGACTGCATTTTAAAAAAGGAACGTTTTTGCAAGAGCTGGGCATAAAACTAGCCGTCTGAATGACTACAAACCTTGCTATTTTTAAAATAAAAATTAACTTCTTTCAGCACACCTCCCTATCGATAAGATTCTTAATATGCACATAAATATCACCACACACAAAATCAAAAAATGTTATGTTCACTCTCAGCAAACAGAAATGATTTACTACTACTTATACTGAATCCAGGATTATACTCAAAGAACATGAGGAAGCTCAGAGAATCACATGGATCGATCAACCTTCAGAGTAACTGTTAATTTTATTTTCCAGTAGTAGTTTAAGGGTGTTCATGCAGTCACCTAAAGAAAGCTCTGTGACTGAAATCTACTTAACAATGTCTTTTGATGTTTCACTACAGAGCAATTCTTTATAGGTAAGTTATAAATATCCAGGAAAATCGTACATTAAAAAGAAAATGCTAAAATCCTTAGCTTTCCTGGCCTTGGCATGCATTGCTTTTGATCTGCCTGAGCAACTATTATTTTTTCGACACGACGTGTGCACACTGACCAAGGGCAATGTATGTCCATGATTTTTTACTGACTGTAAATGCAGCTCAGCACAGGCTAAACCACACTGGCATAATGTAAGACCTTATATGCATTTTCTGTGCTGTTCTGTACAACACGTGAGGAATGCTAATCAGCATTTGAAAGGAAATGTGGGCTTTCAAAGAAGACCCACCGAAATGCAAAATGGGAATATATATTCCCCTACCAAAAAGTCCAGCAGAACTTATGAGTCATAACTCCCACTTCTTTTCCCCCTACCCTTGCCATTTCTGACTTAAAACATCATCCCCCTGAAAGGACTGGAATCTTTCAGGTTTGGGTTTTTTTTTTTTCCTTTTAGTAAAGGAATTGAGAACATACACAACAAACAAACCTAAAGGCTAAATAAAACTGAGTAACAGCTGACGTTTCCTTCCCTGCACTGGAATTTTGGGTCAGTATTTTGGGTTCACCACAACTGCAGCCTGCCTCAGAAGAAGACTCAATTCCCACGGATCTTCTCGGCGCTGCTCAAATCCTGGTGGCACCGTGACCCATTTTAGTTCCTGGCTGGAAATGGATACCAGAGCACTGCAGGGCTGGGAGCGGCAGTGGGGACCTGGGGAGCACACAGGAAGGGGGCAGGAGTGCAGCACTGCCAGCTGTGCCCAGAGGTGAGGCAGTGGGGACCTGGGGGGCACACAGGAGAGGGGCAGGACTGCAGCCCTGCCAGCTGTGCCCAGAGGTGAGGCAGTGGGGACCTGGGGGGCACACAGGAGAGGGGCAGGACTGCAGCCCTGCCAGCTGTGCCCAGAGGTGAGGCAGTGGGGACCTGGGGGGCACACAGGAGAGGGGCAGGACTGCAGCCCTGCCAGCTGTGCCCAGAGGTGAGGCAGTGGGGACCTGGGGGGCACACAGGAGAGGGGCAGGACTGCAGCCCTGCCAGCTGTGCCCAGAGGTGAGGCAGTGGGGACCTGGGGGGCACACAGGAGAGGGGCAGGACTGCAGCCCTGCCAGCTGTGCCCAGAGGTGAGGCAGTGGGGACCTGGGGGGCACACAGGAGAGGGGCAGGACTGCAGCCCTGCCAGCTGTGCCCAGAGGTGAGGCAGTGGGGACCTGGGGGGCACACAGGAGAGGGGCAGGACTGCAGCCCTGCCAGCTGTGCCCAGAGGTGAGGCAGTGGGGACCTGGGGGGCACACAGGAGAGGGGCAGGACTGCAGCCCTGCCAGCTGTGCCCAGAGGTGAGGCAGTGGGGACCTGGGGGGCACACAGGAGAGGGGCAGGACTGCAGCCCTGCCAGCTGTGCCCAGAGGTGAGGCAGTGGGGACCTGGGGGGCACACAGGAGAGGGGCAGGACTGCAGCCCTGCCAGCTGTGCCCAGAGGTGAGGCAGTGGGGACCTGGGGGGCACACAGGAGAGGGGCAGGACTGCAGCCCTGCCAGCTGTGCCCAGAGGTGAGGCAGTGGGGACCTGGGGGGCACACAGGAGAGGGGCAGGACTGCAGCCCTGCCAGCTGTGCCCAGAGGTGAGGCAGCTGTGACAGACAGGTGGACACACGGCTGCACAGCCCAGGAGTGCGGGGCTGGCCAGAGCAGGGACAGCAGCACGAGCAACAACCGGGACACACAGCCCCAGATACTCTCCAGAAAGAGCATTTCTTGATCCTGAGCACAGGCAGCTTGAAAACATCCAGTCTGATGCAACGGGAGAAGGAGTAAGTTATTTATTTATACTGCATTTTCATCCTAATTGGCACGTCCTGCATCCATGTAGCTCTGCCTGTCCACTTAAGGAAACACGGAGCCCAAGGTAACCTAACAAGGTAACAAATCACCAGGCACAGTCTGTTTATTCAGAAATATCACCTGCTTTAACTCCAACGAGCAAAGGAGTGAGCAGGACACCCATCCCTTGCAAAATGCAAACAAAACAAAGGGAGCCAAGCAAGCAGGATAATAAGTTTGGATTTTAAATCTCATTTAAGCTTGTGTAGGCTCTGCCCCCCACACTGCTCCCCTGCCTTTAGCATCCGTGCAAAAGCCTTGTCCCTGCAGCACTGCCACACAGAGGGACTGAGCAGGGAACCTGCCTCTCAGGCTGGAGACCTAAACAGCTCAGCTATTTAATCCTTAATAAAAATATAAAATGTTCAGCGCCTCTTCAAAAAAACCCACACAAGCTTCCTGCATGCTGTGAACAAGATCTCTTTATTGAGAGCTTTACTTTTAATTTTGAACAGCTTCACAGAATTATCCTTAGCAGAAAAGAAAAACAACCAACAAGCCCAGAGATTTTTGAGCTACTAAGTCAACAGCCTGATAAGAGTTCCTCATTGAAATTAGCTTCTCCTAGCAGCATCACATGAGAATTGCTGGTCTGCATCTCTTCCACAAGTCATTTCACAATTTTTTAAAGATGGACAAAGTGCTGATTTCATTTCATTGAAAACTGAAAGCCAAAAAGCCACCACTGAAAGCCAAAAAGACTCCCAATATCAGCACTTAGAGTACTTATTGTGCTAAGAATACTGGCTCAAAGTTTCAGCAGCTCAGTGTTCCATCCTTGCTTTTTTATTTCTTTTTAATCTCATACAGTAAAAGAGCAATGGGTCCCATCTCAAAAAAAAAAAAAAAAAATTATACTAAACATGCAGAATAGTGAGTGGAATTCAAAACTCAAAATGTCACAACACTGAAGTATTTCACTAGGAGACAGAAATTTCTACTTGCTTCAAAGCCTGAAATTTAGCCTTTTTTGGAAAAAAAGAAAGCTACAAAACCCAGGACCTTTTCCAAAGCAGAAAAAATACTTTTTCAAACGATTTTTGATCCTACTTTGAATGGCAAATCTTATTTTCATTGAAACACTTTTCTACAGTATTGGAAACTGAAAAGAGTTTCTAAACAAAGAGTGGAAAGTAAACTGCCTCATTTCATTATCTCCAGGAATAAAACAACAAAAGCAAACAAAAACCCACCTGTGCCTTTCAACTGCACCTTTTATGTCATTGCAATGCATTCCATCAATTTTGTGCTGAGTGTACCACAAGTGATTTCTCATTGCTGTCTGCCTGTCTCCAAATGCACACCTTCCACAGGGGCTGGCACCAAGGCAAGCAAACACACAGACACCCAGATTCCTGATTCTCACATCAAAAACTGCTTCAAAAATTTCTGTATATTCAGATTATAAGGTTGCATATTTGGAAGGTCAAGTTGTTAAGAGGAAAAATTCCCTGGTCTCTTGCATACTCATTATTTCTACTGAATTTAACTCGGAGAGTTAAACTCAGTTTAACTCAGAGCTAGCAAATTCTCCAGAATACAACCCAAAAGCACTGCTCATATGTAAAGAACTAAAAAAACCTCCCCATACTGACAACATTTTTTTTCCTATCAAATGTTGGGAATCACAAGCATAGAGAGCAAAACCAATAAAGTAATTTACACATTTTCAATGTTGGAGGTTTCATTTTTATTAGTAAAACAGGGAAGAAGTGCTATTAAGGGAGGAGCTTGGCTCTAATCTGAATCTAGAATTGCCTTGAAGAAACCAAAGCAGCTTTACATTAGTGTAAGAAAGGTGCAAGATCAAAACTAAGCCTGTGGCAGTGCTCCATCATGACATGATTTCTTTATAATGAAATATAGTGAAAGAAAATTAGTGGCACAAGGATTTTAATGCACCCCAGACACACATTTACAATGATTAAACAGATCAGTACTTGTAAAACCCAAGGGTCTAACTTTACAAACCTTTACTCAAGCAAGCAGTTTCACTAAAATCAATGGGATTATTTGCATATGTAAGGCTATTTATCTCAGCTGGGATCTGTAGGTTTAGGCCACACATTTCTATTTAGATCTTCTATGTAGCAGAAACCACAAAGTTGTATGAACAACAGGAGAACACTGCACCTTGGAGTTAATTTTCATTTATACCAGTATAATTTTCTCCGTCCCTCTGACGCATTTGATAAACTGGGCATGTTTCGAAATTGGAAATGTTGGCAAAAATACAAATTTCCTGATGGGAAGAATACTACTCATGGCTAATAAACAAAATCAATTCTTATTTGCATATTCAATCAGATTTTGGTTTGCATATAAAAGCATAAGATGGTAGAATTTTCACACGGTAGATGGATCCTGCTCACTTATTCATGCATATATGCATCCACTAATCCTTAGACATGCCAAAATCAGTCAGAAATACTCTCTTTGCTAGGCATTCATAGCACAAAAACACTGTCCCTGCTGCTGTTCTCAACATTCTCTTTTCGTGTAGCGTATGACAGCCCTCTCCCACGGCTTTCTCCCAAGACTCCCTAATAGCCCCTGCTCTCTATTAGTCTTCTTTTCACTAGGCAAAGTGGTAGTTTGAATTTTTGAATCATAATTTAAAAGGGATGCTGTCAACTGTATATGAAGAACAAAAAACACTGGACCAGATTTTCAAAGGCGCTTCAGCATGGACTTGACAACTTCGCTTGTAACTGTCACTGCAAAATTGAATGTATCTCTCACTGGTAATACTGACGTGTCCTGGACTGCAGCTAAAATTTGCAGGTTTAGACTATGCCTACCTATTTTTCACACACACCTACTAGGAAACAGAACTCAAAATATTTATATGGTCTATCAAAATATGCAGTATTAATATTGTCTCATACACGGAAAGCCTGGTGCTAAATGATCCCCTGTAAGCTACGCTCCGAGGTGCTGAATGCCTGCAACATCTGTGGGACCTGAAGGCAATCAGCACTCTGAGCCATCAGATAACAGGTCTGACGGTCTTGTAGCCAGTCTGACAGTCTGGATATCTAATTTGCATTTAGAAGAGTGTCATATTCAAATGTATATAATTTTGTGCATTAAATTAAAAATTCAACTGGAACCCTGTGCGTTAAACCCTAGCTGGTTGCAAACTAAATAATGTTTTCACGTAATTAAAGAAAAAAGATCAAACAAATTAGCATCAAAACAAAATGGCAATCTGCTGCTGCAGCCTTTGCCCTTACTAGGTCAAGCATGGGGTACCAAAAGAGCAGAGCTGCCCAGGGTATCTGAAATAATCTCGTATACACAGAAATAGTATTTCACTCTCCCAGATGAATGAAACGCAAAAATCAGTCAGCATGAAGATGAAAGCCCATATAGGATTTCTACAGCAATGCCAGCTCTGATCAATTGAAACATTGTCAGCAGCAGGTTAAGGAGGTATTTATTTAACAAGGGGCCAGAATCTAATTGACTTTCCAGGAGAGGAGAGCGAGCAGGCAGGCGAGCGGGCGCCCGCTCGTTCCGCTCACTGAATCCTGCACAGCCCTTTCTCAAGGGGGGCAGGAGCACAACCCTGTGTGCATTTTGCCCTCTGCAGACACCAAGGACATCCTCGTGTCCCTGTGCAGGGTGTCCCCCGCAAAGGGCAGAGCTGCTGGTGGGCCTGGGAGGGGACAGGGCAGCCGTGCTGTTGTGCTTCTGCAGAATGCCTCCCAGTGTCCTGCCCGCGTGCTGCAGCACAGCCTGCTCCCGCACACAGCACCCAAACCCTCCTCTCTCCCTGCCTCTGAAGCGTTTGAACTACCCACATAAATCACCAGAAAATACGGGTTTGACCCAGTTACACATCCCAGGGCTCCTCGCATTCATTTGCTAATGCTAAACGTAATGAAAATCACAGCTTTCCTACAAAACAGGCAGCAGCGAGCGGAAGGGAATCGCCGTTTACGTTCCTACCTGCTTGGTTAGTTGTCACAGTGACTGACACAGCCTGGTCCTGGCTGGGGTTTTGCCTGGACACTCCGTTCACTGCCCAGACTTCGAAGGTGTAGTTGGTGTGTGCCAGGAGGTCGGTGATGGAGACTTTGGTGGTTTTCAGGCCGTTCTGCTGGGGGCTGAAGTGCACCCCACTGCCGCAGGAGCGGCAGCGGCCGGGCTCGCCCGCCCCGCACCTCTTGCACACCACGTTGTAGGAGATGTCCTCCCGGCCACCCTTGTTCTGCGGGGGGCTCCACTCCAGGTTCACCGAGGTCTCGTTGACATTGGAAATCAGGTTCTGGGGAGCAGATGGAGGGCCTACAAAGACAAAGTATACGTGTTTTTAGTTAAAAAAATACAAAAACGAAAAGCTTACATAGTAACATCAGAGTTAACAGTCCCAGACCCTGTGCAACTCCCATGCAAGTCAAGGACAGCAGAGACCAAACAGAATTTTACTTCTCTCTGTTCTTAATGAAGGCAAAAAAATTAACTGGTAAGTCAAACTCTGATCTCTTCATCTGATGAACTAACAGTATTTTCCAGCTCTAAATGAGCCTGAAAGCTCAGTATTGCAATTAAACAGGAGTGGGACTTTTTCCCTTTCACTATTTATACTTGTTATGAAAAATGTTAAATTTACATATTCTACACTCATTTTTTCCATGATCTCCTGAGCAAAGCATCAAATGCACAAACTCTTGCTTCACTTGAGATTTTCAAGGTCCCCCATTACCTACAGGCAGACTCTCATTGAAATTATTATAGAAATATCTCCTGGTATCTTTTTCTGCAAAATATAAGTGCAATATTTTCCAGACAACTTGAAGTCAAATCACATTCAGTGAACACTGAAGCCCATCAAGCAGGGACCTGAACATGACAGTTCAGGATGGAGGATGGAGATTTGAGCAGAAAGCCAGACACAGAACTAAGGCTTTGAAGGATGGGCAATAAGGTTTACAGCAGGGGAGTGCTGGAGAAAGTGAAAGAATTGGAGAGGAGAATATAACGAGCATCTGAAGGAAGAGCTGATAAAAGAAACCTGGTCAGAAACAAGAGACCAGACAGAAAGCTTGGCAATAAGGCTGGATCTGAGACACTAGGTCAGCTTTTCCACCACAGGGACGGGAGACTGCAAGACTCATAAACAGGCTGCCAGAGAGCTCCCAGCTGCTTCCAGCACAGGGACTATGGGATTAGGGCACAGAGCCGAAGGCAGGCTGGGCAGGACCTCCCCGGGCAGGAGAGGACAGAGCCCAGAGGCTGCAGCCCCTCCTGCCCCCCAGCACCTCTCCAGGGGTGCCGTGGCCAGCCCTGCCCCAGCGGACAGGCTGCCACCAGCACAGGCACAAATCCTGCTCGTGTGCTTCAATCCCCACAGGCCCCAAACCCACAGGCAAACTGAAAATGCAGAAGAGCTAATCCTGCCACTCTTCATCTAATTTCAATACAGCTGAGACACACTTCTTGTACCCTTAAATTTAGGAAGGATGATTCAGAGCGAACCCATGAAAGACACGGGTATTTTACCCATCCCAGAGAGCTTCCCTGAGCAGCACAAGGCAGCCTGCTCTGGGGCAGAGCACACAGGTTTACTCTACACACACTATGCTTTGGGACAGGGCTGCAGGTAAGCACTGCATCGAACAGAAATGAAACAGAGTCAGAATGAAGCCTGCAAAATGTAACAATCCAAACCAGAGCACAGTAAAAATAGCTGCGCTTAATAAATACTGATAGTCAGAGCTTTACATACAAATATTATCAGCAGAAAAATACTGGAAAAAAATTTGTGGAAGTCACGAATTCGAAACATGAGGAAGGTCATGAAAGCTTCTTAGATTTTATCAGAATACATTTAAGGGTTGCAATTCAAAGGAAGTTTAACCAGATCTCCTAGCAGAAAAGGAACGGAAGGAGAAGGTTCTGGCATATTTGTCAAATATTATGGAACTATGAAACGGGCAAAAAAGAATCAGCCAGCACCAATAGTTTCATTAAGTGTATAAATAAGTACGTCATAGCCTCTCATATGCCAAAGGTACAGAAACAGTCATCACGGTAAGACAGGAACCAAATACACTAAAAACGTGAAATTCTACTGAAATTACAAAGTGACTCATCACGTGAAACAGTAAAGAAGTTAAGCTGTTAAGGAATGACTATGGGGAAGATTAATTGTGGCTCCCTCCTCAATCCATCAGGTTCATCTCAAAGGAAGCCTGAGGCCTGAGCAGGCTGCATAGGACAAGGTTTTGAGAGCTGCATCACCTCATCGGGTCTGTGCTTAAAGCCACCAGGATGTAACACATGCTCAACAGTGGACAGGACTTTTATTTTGGGAGAGGTAGGTAGGTTAAGAAAAGAGTCCTAAAAGACACCAAGCTCAAACACATCTTCAGTACCTATACGAAAGGTCTCTGTTGTAGGAGTAGCTAAACACGTGCCCACTTCAGAAATACAAAATTAATATATTAATTTTGAAAGGAGGGAAATCCTCCCTTCTTGCCAAACCTTTGAAACAGTCTGTGAGTTAATTTGGGTTGACAGGTAGAATTACTGCAAGAAGAGAGAGCTGAGTCCAAACCCTGAGCCAGGGAGCCCTCCTGCCTGCTGCACCACCAGGCTGCCATTCATAGCTTTTATTTATTCACTGGCAGCATTTAGGACTCCTAAGGACAAAACCCTTTTACTCAAAGATCAGTTACCGAACACAGTAAGAGATGTTTCCTGATCCAAAAACTAGACGAGAAAGAAATAGGAAAGAAACTGGTTTTAATCTCTATTCATCACATGGAAAGGGAGGCAGAGAGAGATGTGGTGAGACAAGGGCACACAAGACCTGCTTTGCACATCTGGGCAGTGGTCAAAACTGTCCCAAGTGCCAGGCCAATGCCTCTGTCCCATAACCAGCTCTCCTTCCCCCAAAAGCTGGCTCTGCCAGCTCCCCTGGGTACGAGAAAGCAGTCTCTGCTTAGCCTGCAAATACACGAGCCTTCTTTTCAAAAATACACTCGGAGTGCAATGAGGTGGAAGACATTCCTGAAATCGTGAACTCAAGCGGCAGCGCAGGAACTGCTGAGCAGAAACTGAACCAACCTCCCTCTACCCCAGACTTCCCCAAATGCCTCACACCTGGGCTCTCTCTTCAGGGCAGGCAGGTGCACAAGGTGACAACACCTGTCCCTCCACACTGTCAAGGGAACAGGAGAACCAACAGAAGCCTCTGGGGGGAACGGCAGCCTCAGCAGGCTGCAAGCCCAGGTGCACATTGTACAGTGAAGGTCTGCCCTGGCCAGAGCAGCAGCCAGAGCCAGTGGGAGCTGAGGCTGTGTGTCCTCCCAGAGACAGGTCAGGACCTGGCAGCAGCAAGCCCTGAACAGAAACTGCTCCTGTGGGGAACATCAAGAGCCTTACAGTGAGAAAAAGCCAAAGGCACTTTGAACAGAGCGGTCACTCGCTGCAGTCACACACGGGACAGCATCGACTCGGAGCACAGCCAGGAGAGCTGAGATAAGGTGGTGCCAGTGCAAACACCTCCTGCCCCGAGCAGCACCAGCCCTGCCAGGGCCCAGAATATCCCCATTTCAGGGGGGTATTCCTGGAGCAAAGACCTCCATGGGAGGAGCGCTCATACTGCCACAGCTGCGGTCTGAAAGATGTGCCTCTTAGCTCAGATACAGCAGCCAGTTTGGGGTTAAACTCCGACTTAGCTGATGCCCATTAAGATATTTTCCAAGGCTCTAGGTCCAGTTTCACATGGGAAAATGTGCCAGAATGAATCAAGCTCCTCAGAAGCAAAAAGTCAGTAATTAGTATGTGGGACAGGGCACTGCAGTGTCTAAACAGAGATGCGACGAAGCGGAAAACCAGGGAAGCAGATGCTTGCAGGTCACAGAGATGAGTGCACCACCTCCAGCATGAAAAGGAAGATGCGGGGGAGTCTCCAAATGGTGGGCTGACATTACAGTGAGGGGAAAAGCAATTTCTTTTCTTCCTGGAGCATAGTCATCAATGGAGCTGTTGGCACAGGGAGTGGGGAATAGCTTCAGATTGATGGGCCTGGTTTCAGATGTTGAAACACAGGGCGTATCTGCTCCTTCAATGGTGATCAGGATTTGCTTTGTTTCTGACAGCAGAGCCGCTGCCGATAGATGAGACAAACCCTTTCAGGGCTGTGGCAGGCTGCAAGGGCCAGGATAGTTCCTGGATGAGCCCAGCTAGCAGGATCCCACAGGAACAGCCAGACCATCACCCTCACACAAACCCTGCATCCTCTGGCAGAAAAATCTAGCTACAGGGCAGATGAGAGAGGAGACAGGGACCTGTGCCTCTGAATCACCACCACCATCTGTAATTTTGTCACAAGTCCCACGATCTACAGCATTTTTCATAAATCTCCTGCCAATGGAAGCACACTATTGCATGGGCTATTTGGCACTCTGGAAGCATGGAGCTAATACTGCAACACTGCCCAGAACAGCTTAAAAATGTGACAGTTCCTACAGGAAATTAAATTTAAACCTAAACATTTTAATTCTGAAAACCAACTAATTTCAAAATTCATTTTATGATGTTAGGAAGGCAGGTGCTGCTGTTTTCCCTGCACAGGACAACAGAATCTCAGGGATGGATCTGCAGGGCCACTCAGTCTTCTCCTGTCAGGGACTGCAGAGGGAACACAGTTTGATCATGGGGCTTGAAAGCCAGATCCCTCTCCATCCCCTTTAACCAGCACCCTGAACGGACACGGGGGGCTCCTCTGTGGGAACACAGGGAACGGAAGTTTTTAATTTTATTCCTTCCTGGGGCTCCATAAATCCCGCTTCACAATAAACCCATCAAAATCAAGTGAGCCATGAAGCAAATGGGAAGGCCCTGGGTGGAGCAGTTCATTGTGCGTGTCAGGGCTGAGAGAAACACTGAAGAGTCAGTTTAGCAACAAATAATCTTCATCAAGCTAATCTTGCTATCTTCCTCAACCCTCCTATTAGATTTCCTTAAATGTATTGGGCAATGCAGATTGTTTGGCTTTCTCTTGCTGCAATAGCCATTACAGCTATCTGTCTTTCACCCACAGATAGAGAGATCTGTCTTAAGGACAATGTTGCACCCTATGTTAAACATTCGTTCACGGAAATAAGCGCTTTTAAGGGGTTAATAGCATAAGCACTACTTGTACTAAAAGGACTGATGTATTTTAGCACTCTTTTCTACAACTTCAGGCAGTATTTTAACTTTTCATCCATCAACATTTCTCTCCCTCCCTTCCTACACTCGAGTCTCTCTCCAGTCAGAAGCTTCCCACACACGCCTGACTGACAAGGACCTGGTGAAAACCATGACAAGGGCACATACCAACACCTGACTGTCTCCTTCCTTCCTTCCAGACCACAGCAGATCCCTGTGTGCTCCACTACCTGTGTGCCAGCTCTCTGGGGATTACAGGTCTCTGTGGGCACACTTAGGGAGCCTCAAAGATGCATCCCAGGGATGAAGCCTGGTCCAAGCACTGGAGCAACTCACACACAGCTTCCACAGTGAGACCAGTAATGAACTTGCTCTCCAGGACTGAAGGAGCACCTGTGGGGTGCAGATGGCAAAGGGACACAGCTGGGAAGCAAACCAGGCTGCAGACTAACACTGGGCAAAATGACATCTCAGTAAACTGTTTATTTGCATGGAGCACAATATTTTCCATTTAAATCAGCTGCCCTAAAGACTAAGGGGTATCAGAGGTAGTTGAGTCAAACATCAACAGGTTGTTTGACTTTTGTTTGGATGCCATCCAGCTGAGAACGTTATCCCAAAGCCCCTTTCTTCCTGTCCCCAAAGGACAGCAGCACCAATGTAGGAGGTTCAGCCTCACGAATCTGGCAAAATCATTCTGCCAAGGAGAAAGAATGTCTACCCCAATGCAATGAATGATTTCAAAGAAAGATAGCACAAAGAGGATTAGCTGCAACTGAGTGAATATTCCTGCTG
This sequence comes from Daphoenositta chrysoptera, assembly GCA_013397915.1. Lineage (NCBI taxonomy): Eukaryota > Metazoa > Chordata > Aves > Passeriformes > Daphoenositta > Daphoenositta chrysoptera. The sequence continues at coordinate 1,686,527 of VZRO01006943.1, forward strand.
CCCTGAGGGATCAGCGTGCCCAGCCCTTCATGCACACCACAGGGAAAGCACAGACCCAAGGACGGGGTCTCACCAGGGCGTGCCCGGACTGCAAGTGCAGCAGCAGCACAAAGGCACAAGTGGGGAGGAGAGAGCCCCTCCCCTGGCAAGAGCCATACACCACAAACCCAAACAAAGCCATGGCAGAGTTTGTGCTGTAGCTGGGCTGCTGAAGCTGGAGGGGCTCCAGGGAGACAGGCAGGGAGACTCCAACCAAGTCAGTCCTCCCTTCCTCCCTCTACAGCTGCAAACCCAACTGATCCACACAACCAAAAAATACCCCTGGAAACGAACCCTGGGATTTGAAGGTAGATTTGTAAGTGCACTGTGCTGGAGAACTGTATTTAAATGGTTATGACAGAGGTTTTAAAATCCCTGGTTTTACATCTTCCTTTTTTATTACTGATCTGCCCAGCAAGGTGTTTCTCTAAAAGTCTCTGTGGGTGTATGCGGTAAATTCAATTACAGTTTTCTACAAGGAGACCAGACAGACTTGTTTGACATAAAGAATACTGTCTTCACTAAACCAGTTAATTTAGTTCAGCAACAGTGTACGGTTAGGAGGCGTGGATTAAAGCACAGAGAACGGAGATGAGAAAGAAATGATTCCCAGCAAAACAGCTCCGAGTGACCTTGCTGTCCCATAAAATGACAAGAAAAACAAAGGACCTTGCAGCTTGCTTCTCTGCTGTCCCAGGTTGACAGGACTCCAGAATCCCTCTTCTAGACAACTAGCAGCTCCAAATTTTGGGCAAACAACTTTTGTTCACCAAAGGCAGATGCAATAAAATAAATTCCTTTTTCCTTTTCTCAGAGTCCCATGGCCACAGGACTGAAGATGAACTTGTGGGCTTTGGTTTGGCCAATTTTATCAGACACAAATACCCTTTTTATACTGTTTTCTTATGTTGAAAAACAGAAACATCACAAAACAAACCAAACTGCACTTCAGCCAAGGGTTCTGACACTTAATTCCTTTAAAGTGAATTTAGCACTTCCAAGAAACCCACTTTGGTGGCACACAAAATAAAGCTCTCTTAGCTACAAATAGCTGCCTGCCTGTCTGCACGTTTCTGTCACAGCCTGGCAGAGGGCTCCTTCAGGAGCTCCCTTTTTTTATGCCAGCTTAGTCTTCAGCCACCAACAGTGGTAGTGAATTATTCTGGCAGCAACATTACCCATTAAGGACTGAACTGATATTATCAGTATTAGGACTGTAACCACATCTGTTTACTACTAGCCTATGGTATAGTTAAGATTTATTACCTTGAAAGATCTGGCTGTGGGAGGAGATCTATTAAAAACGCAAACTGAAACCCACACTCTCCATGGAAGTGCTAATGGACATATTTCAAATATATACCCTCAAGAAGGCAAGCCTTTGTTAGGAGCATCCTGTCAGTCACCAGATCAGTGCATTTAAAATGTACCTCCTTTAAAAGAAAGATGCTTTCAAAAGATATGTATGTGACTAAGTAACAAGCAGGATGAAACTTTTGAGCCCTGGAAGGAGAAAATGATTAAAAAAATAATTTACTCCATCTGCGTGGGCATGTGTGTAAAAGCACATTTCTCCAGCAGGTAACGGATGTCTCTGCAGCCAGGGCAGTGGATAATTATTTTCAAGTGGGTTGTCACACTGCATTCAGCCTGCATTCGTCTGACACTGTGAAATCGGAAGGAAGCTTCATTGGCAATTCCCACCAGACATCAGAAAACCTCAAGCATGTAGCAAAGACTTTAATCTTCTTTAACCATTCCCGCACTCTCCTTGAAGAAAATATCACCTCTTTTTTGAGGCAGAAAAAGCAGACCTTAGCTTCCTAAGGATTCAACATTATTTTAACAAACAGAAAATATTAAAAAGTATTGTATTAAAAATAATACAATAACCTGCTGCAGGTTCAAAGCTTTCTAACTTCAGCTAAAACTGTGAAAGCCCTACAAAAACACTGTTGAATGCAGCTGTGTGCCAGCTATGGGTGTTTGCTAATCAAAGTCAATCAGGCAGACCAGCAGGCCTCAATGGGCTTTGGACCAGGACTGACAAAAGGATCCTCTTTATGAGCCTGCTCCAGAGACGCTGACCCTCTTCATCTGCCGTGATTTCAAAGGGAACTCGGGGTATTCAGAAATCTTGAGCTAATTTGCTACATAATAAACAAGATTCGTACAACAGGGAAGGTTGCTATGACTCACCGATGTTTAAAAGGAGCCCGGGATGAACCGGCCTGTTTTGAATCGGCAGCTTGGCCTTGGCTGCACTACAGAGGAGCAGCAGAGTCTTTGATAAGTTAAAGGAGCAGCAGGCACCTGGGAGCAAGCATCCGACAGTCTCAGAGCAAGAAAACCCGCCTAGAAATGCACTATCAGAAGCAGTGAAAAGTTTAGCACATCTGCTGTACAAGATCTGAGAGCCAGCTTTTGTGTGTAACACAGCGAGAATAAAGAGACCAAATAAAGCGGTGTACAAAAGAAAAGATCCGTACGGTGAACGTTTCCAAAGGAGCATATCTGCAGAGAGCAAGGAAACGCCAGTGGAAGTACATGGGGTGCCTTTGGAGGGGCAGCAGCAGGCCCTGCCAAGGCTGTGGCCGTGTTGCCAGCCTCACCCACAGGGTCACACTGCGGCTCTCTCCGCAAGTGGGGCTGGACCTCGCTGGTCCCGTAGGGATGCCCTTCAACAGCTCCAGTCAGTGCTCTTCAACTTGGTCACAATCCCAGAATCATCTCCCTGGGGCAGGGCTGAGTGTGAAACAGAGAGTACTATTTTCAGAGAGGATGCAAAGAAATTATTAAATAATCAATGTATTTAAACTCCTTAAGTTCACTGACTAAAATGTCTGGCAAAGCGGTGCCAGGCACAGGGCTCAAGAGGAAGCACTTTGGCCTCCTCTTTCCATCTTGTAAGGCTTCATTAAACCTGTACAGCAGTGGAGCTGTCAATGATGTTTCAGCATGTGAGCTGTGATGCCCTTCAGATATGCCTTTGTTGTTGATCTCTGACCATCTGAAAGAAAAGTTGTAACGCAGAGTAAATACCTGGGCTGCGTAAGTTTAAGCTTGCAAATAAAACCCACACTTTCCTGTGACAGTTGTGTATGTTGCTGCCACTAATTGCTTCTTTCAGCAGTTGTGGACAGGTCCCCCATTGTTGTGGGCTAATTTACACAAGCACTGGCAGCTCGGACAACCCTCAGTTCTTGTCTGCCTGGCTATTCCTGACCATTTATCATTATAGATTATGTGTTTTACAACTGGCGAGACCAAAGCCAACAGGCCGCAAGATGAGGCAGCCACTTAAAATACCAGTCATCTGCTCCATTTCCACCCCCTCTCCTCTCTGGGCATAGTTAGCTTTACAACTGGATTATAATAAGGCAAATGATTTGGTAAACAATTCTTCATTTATTTACTTGGGCAAGATTCCTTTGACTTCAGCGGGCGTTCTGCCAAGCTAGGGATCCTGGACCAGTGCCAGTGATAAAATGCCCATTTCACTGGAATGTATAATTTCCTATTTACTTGCCAAAAGTACCCTGGTTACCAGCTTCACAATAGGCTTTGTTCCTTTCACCCGGAGAACAATGCAATTAATAGCTCCTCTCCTAAAGAGGCTAAAGAAGTTAAGCAAAGAGGTCCAGTTATCACTGGCAGAGGTGTGGGAAAACTGATGCTTGCAGGTACCACTCCTCTGGGCTTCTCTTCCAAGAGCTGCCATATAAGAACATTTTGCATTGTCACATATGCTGAGACATGTTATCACATCCACTGTAATGCACTGTGCTGCAGACAATACCACCTGTGTTCACTCACTCTTTCGAGATAAAAAGAATTCCACTGAGGAAACCAGAAAGTTATCTGACAGTCTGACAGGAAAGAAATCCAACCAGAAAAATAAGTTGTTCTGTAATTGGCCCAACTGCTGAATTTCTTATTCTGTTTGCCCTCTAATTTACTTCAACAACTCTACAGAACTGGGTTCTGACTAACCAAATCAAAGCCCCCACTTAATTGAGTAAATGTCTCTGTTAATTTAAGGCTCTGGCCAGAAAATCAGAAGACAGCTAATAAACAGTTGCTGTATTTAAAGGAGTGATGATTTTAAGTCTACTGATTATAAACACACACTGTCAAATTACCCCCGTCTCTTCTCTCCAAGCCATAACCACTCCCCTTCTTATTCAATTCCTGCAGCCCGTCACCGCACACAAGGGGAGACAGCTTTCTCCTTTGAGATTCCCATCACTCACAATCCCTTTCTCTCGGTCTGCCAGCGATGCAGCGATGGATGGTCTATTTTCCCAGCCTACGTGGAGAAGAAAAATCATTCTCTCCTTACAGCCTACCCACTGTTCCCTCTGCTCTTGCAACTGCTGTACTACAGCTTAAAAGGCATTCTGATGTACTATTTACATAATGAACCATCTCATAGGATGTTTTAAGAACAAAATAATTTACTGAAGATACGGACATATACATAAATATGTGGAAGAGTTATTATGTCATAAATTTAAATTCTGAAGATCAGAGGCTCTATTGGCAGAGGACTGCAGCAATGCCAGCACAAGTGTGGAAGTGTGGCAAAGCCAGTGCAAAGCCACCTACAACACAGTAACCAGCACGATTGTGTGGTGTAACCTACTTTCTTTTCTCCTAACAGCCACAACAGTGATAATCCACGTCCAACTGGAAACTTAAAAAAGGAACAAGTTAAGCTGAAGGAAAAAGAGCACATTTGTTTATTTATATTGTTTATAGTCTAAGCAATCATTATAAACATGTGCTCAAATAATCACCTCCTATGTAATTACTCATCTGCAGCCACAGTTATTAGGTAGGTAAATTCACTCTTTTTTGAAAATGCAGGTCAAATATTTATCTCTGAGATATGTTAAATGTAACACAAGATTGCGTTAAGGGTGTATATTAGACTGCAACATTTACAAAATTGAAGTGTTTAGACATTTCAGAACTTTTTTTAAGCCTTGACCTTGGAAACAAATAAGGACAGTGTTATTTTAATGTGCATTCAAATTTTAACAACACAGTCACACAGCTCTAGTGGAATTCACATTGAGTTTCCACTGTAGATTGCTCATCATTTCATTATGGTTCATTATGCTGATAACTGTCAGAAAGCATTAGAAGCAGGAGCCTTGAGTAATAGCACTGAAATGGTAATTTAAAAACAATATACTTTCTGGAGGAAATACAGCAGTGCACTAAATTCAATTAGAAGAGGGGAATGTAAAGACAAGTAAGTGATGTTTGCTGTTTGAAGTCAGGCTATTCAGTTTCTTGATAACCTAAACTGGAGAAGGTCCTTTTAAAGCAGGCACTCTTCTCTTGCATCTCACTAAATCTGTTCTTATTATCTCTAAGCTTCTCCAGTATAAACTGTCTTAAATGCAACCATTTCTGGAATATTTCAGGCCATGACAAAATATCAATCAATCCATCAGTCCCTGTTTGGGTGACACAACTGAGTAAATTATTCAGGGTCATTTACTGAGGCAAATTTCAAGCTGGACAGTCCATGATGGTAATCTCTCTTTTGTAAAGGGTTCCCAATTAAAAATCATTAATAACTTGAACTGAACAGACAATATAAACAATATAAAACCGTCCCGTTCTCACTCATAATGTGAGCATTGTTTGTTAAGAGTTAGAAAACCCAACTCATTAATGGTGAGGATGCAGGAGCAATGCCCATTAATTTGGGTGGGAACTGCACCTGCCTGCACCAGGCTGCAATTCACAGGATATCTCCTTACAGAGAAGGGAATTCAGGGACAGGGGCCATGATTGAGACTGATTTGTTTTCCTGCCTCATGGATTCATGTGTGGGTAAGGCAATTTATTATCCATTACATCGCTAACCTTATGAAAGACCCTTCCTCTCCACAAGTACTGAAATATAATGAAGGTCTGTAGAGTTGCCTCGACATTACTTTTGCAATGCTTCCAAAAAGGAAATGCATCTGTGTTTTCCAGTTTGTGCTGAGGTGCATTACAAGTCAATCACCCCATCTCCATGCCCAGGCACACAGCTGACAAGCCCACTGTACTACAGAGCTCCGAGTCTGAATTCCCAAGCTGGGCCAAAGCGGCGGCTGCGGGGTGGCTGTGCCCCTGGTGGCTGTGCCCCTGGTGGCTGTGCCCCTGGGTGGTGACAGACACGCTGATGACTGTCCCCAGGAGGCAGGAGGAGGCAGGTCTGAGGGGAAGATGCACCAGTAAACACGTGTATGGCAGGGTGCCTCTGCCTGCCCCTCGACACAGCCCGCTCGTCTCTCTACACCCACACTCTGCCACATTCTGCTCTTACTGCCACCAACGTTAGCCCAGACATAACCACTCACTCTAGCACAGCTGATAGAGCAGAATACTAAAACCAGAGTCTGATTTCCTTGTTTAGGAGCTTGATACCTGGCTTAGCTGAAGTTAGACACAGTTTTTACAGCTCAGCAAGGGATGGCAATGGCAGAGAGTGGTGTTATGGAAGGGTAAAACTCTGGAGCACCTCTCCTGGCCAGCACACCAGGAAGTAGCTACTGCTTTTGTAACTTATCATGGGAGTTGCAAGAAAGGAAGAGGAAGGGGAATTCTCTAATTCCCTTTCATCCACTAGCACAATCAGGCTAATGGAAAAAGTCCTACACAGTCTTCCTCCCCCAACCTAGAAGGAGAGATAAGTGACAAGGCCAGCCAGTTTACTACTAAAGAAAATCAATAGCCAAGGGTCAAAGCTTTACAAAAACACATCTGAAGAAGGCTGAAGTTCTTAATCTTAAAAAGTATTTAGGAATAATAAAGAAAGGATCAATCCACAGTCCATTCCAGGTGTTCTTTCCAAATTATCCAATGTTACTTTTATTCACCTGGTCTAATAGTTCTCCAAGTGAACAGAAACCTGATTTTACAAGCCAGTGGAGCAGAGTCTATCTTTTTGCTAGAAGAATGGATCTCAGATACTGTGTTTTATTTCTTCATTAGTGTGCCGTCACACTGAGCGATTACTAAATGCAGGCCTGAATGAGAATACCAGAGTTAAAGAGAGCATAATGAACAAAGAAGGTGCCTGATTATTATGGCTGTCAGCACAAGGGAATTGGGTTTGTCACCTGGTTTAACCAACTGGTAAGAACTGATTACAGTCTGAATCCGCCTGAAAGCACCTTTGATGTTTATGCTCCCTTCTGTCTACACATCTTGTCAGGAAAGTCAGACAAACAGGGACCTTCTTCTGAAGGGTCTTCCTTCAGCAGAGGCCCTTTGAATGCTGTCACTTGCCTGAGGTACATGGCCAGAGGGCCACTCGGAGGGGGAACGTGGCAGAGGAGGAGCCCCCAGAGCCCCCGCACAGCCCCACATTTGGCCCCTGAGCGGGCACCACCCTCCAGCCACAGCTGAGGCAGGGCTCAAAGGGGGCACAGCAGCACTGGGGAAGCACAGAGCCCCACAGGCCAGCCCAGAAACAGCTCCTGCCTCATCCTTCACCTTGGATCACAGAAAAAGAAGCCCTTCAGCTACAGGAAAATTCAAAGCTATGAAGCAGGACCTCCAGAGACAGGCCTGTTTTCCACGAGCAGGTGTCCACAGGACTGTGCTGTTGGCTTGCCTCTGCATGCAGGGTCCTCCCAGGCTGTTGCAGAGATGAAGACTGAGGCCAGCACTACAGCCTTTGCCTTTTCTCCTTCCCTCTTTGTATTTTCAGGGTAAAAGGCCAAGACCAGGAACTTCAGCTTTGACTGAGCTCCCAAGGCAGTAAATGGGGAAGGGTGCCTGCAGCAGGCACAAGACTTAACAAAAAAGGGCTAAGCTTGCAGGGGTACATTTTGCAATACCAGCAAACATACACATCATTTGCTTACAATTTCCCCATCTGGAAATGTTTTGCTCTCTCCTCATACTTCACTAACTGCACATGCCTATTTAAATTCAACCAGTTGATTACTAATTTGATTTCAATTTGGTCAAGATATCATTCACAAGGACCAGGGCTTTGAAAAACTTTTGTTGGTATAATGTTCTTCAGGGTGTACATTCCAAACAATAGTTTTGTTGTTGCAGAAAGACATTTTTCCTATAAAATTGGTCAGGTTTTAGATCTTCTAGTGTAAATTATATTATAGAAATCATGTTCCTGCCCACTTAGGCAAGGTTTCACAATACAGTTAGACTCCATTCCCAGTCAATACTTGGCAGGGGATATATGCACCACTCTGCTTCCTACTAAGCAAAAGCAGCTGCTCTTGGCTATGCCCCGGCCCCCTCAACCACCACCCAGCAAAACTCACTGCTGAAAAGAAGGAAATCACTGGAGAACAGCTGGAATCAAGGGGGTGTGGGGAAGGGATGAGTGCTAACTTAGTTATGGACATACTCTGTTTCTGCCTTGTAAGGGAGAAATTAGGGTTTAAATAAATGAGTCATCTCTCACAAAATTAATTTGTAATATATTAAAATGTTACAAAAGAAATATCTCGGCCTTCCCTCACTCAGACACACACACACACTCTGTACACAAACATACAGCTGAACTCCAAAAATCTGGAAACACTTCCAATAGCTTTCAGGGAGAGCCACACATGGATATCCCCCTGGTAAAATATGGCCCTTTCACTTATTGTTTCAAACTGCTCTCTTGCAAAGAAAGTGAAAACCAAGGAACTAGATGGTCACAATTGAACACCAGGACATGCCTGGAATCTCAGGTTTTCGACTCCATGAGCCATTAACCAACACATAGGACAAGGAATTTTTCCAGCAACCCTGTGACTGTGCTCAATGTACCTCTCCTTCTCTCTGTTGAAGGCATTTTGGTGGAACTAAAGCAAATTCCATTTGTTGTACATGATGTATTTACCTACACAGGATAAAATAAACCATGCTTTGGGTGGTTGTTTCATTAAAGTTTAAGATTTATTACTACCACCCCTTTCAGAAGAACACTTAGGTTCCAAAGGGTCACTAGCTATATTTCAAGCAAATTAGAAATATAATGAGATTATAAATATTACCTGTTTACCCGAGGTCATACAATTACAAGGAAAGCTTCCACAATTTCTACAAGCATCCATATTTAAAGAGATGAAATGTGATGTGATCTACTGGCCAGGTGCTCAGACTGGAAATGAGGCCTGAAATTTAGTTTTACCTGTGTTATTGAGGTGTGCAATCCCTCTTCTGTAACTGTGTCTCCTGATTTATTTACACTGCAAGCTCACAAGGATCAGCACAACCATGCCACCATTAGGAACTGAGGGCTCAGAACTAACACTTTCCCTCAGAAGTGTGAGCCAAAATGCAAACTGCATCTGCAAAGGGCCCTGAGAGCTACTGAATGCTCTTATGTCAGAAGCAGAATGCTTTTTAGAGACACAGAGAAGAAATGGGTGATAAAACGGGGAAGAGATTGTTCAAAGACCAACTTACGAGTGCAGGGCATGGAGGCAGCATCATTTTCTGCTCGGAAGAAGCCCCGGTCGCAGGTGCAGGAGGTAGAGCCTTCCCAGATGGAGTAGCTGTGAGGGGGGCACTTGGCACAGGCAGCATCTGTCGAGAGAGCCTTGTAGTATCCGATTTTGCAAGCTAGATGGAGGAAAAGGAAGGGAGAGTGTTACTGGCCCGGGCTGTGATCATAAATTGCTAGCTTACTCATTCAAAATCAAGGCAGGAGACATTTCAAAGAGATCTAATGATGTCCTCTTAGCCCCAGGTGAAGACTTAACAATCATCACACTCTTAATGAGTAATCCTGTGTCAGGGGATACTGATTTCTAATTCCAACATGAGCAATTTTAAAAGCTGGCTTAGAGATAGCAAAAAAAAATTATACTCTTCTGTTGACACTGCCAGAAAATCAGCTGCCTCTTTGTGCTTACTGTGGAGTTGCATGTGGCTTAACCCATGTCCACCTGCACCCACCCACACACACAGAGCGTGACAAAAGGGGTGCAATTGGTTTATTCTACGACCACTTAAGGAATGGCAGCTGACAGTCAGACACTGCCAATTTTTAAGAGGGAGTGGGACAGGAACCCAACATGCCCGGAAATGGCACGTCTCCCTCCTGGCAAGGCAGAATTCGTTTGGCTCTTTCTCCCCAAGGGAGGAGATCAGCAGTGCTCTCCCCTCCTCGAAGCCGGGGCACAGCAGTGACTGCACCCCTGCCACCAGGGCCCACGTGCAGTTGGCAAGCTTTGGGTGACATCAGCTTCATAAATGCAGGGCTTACACAAACGGCTACTTTTACATCACTTGGAAAAAACTCATTAGCATCATTAATAACACATTTTCATGGTAGCTAACAGGTATGTCATCCTAGAAATTTCTCCCTTGGCTGGAGAAAAAAGCCCACCATCACCACTGGCTTTTAGCACTGCGGAGAAGAGAGAAAATTCCCAGGCATGCAAACCAGCAAAAAAGAAAGGTTGTTCCCAGTATTTACTGTGTGACTCACTCCCACGTCTTGTCATTTATCACCTACACTACCTTTAGGGTTCCCCTGCTACACACAGGCTCCTGTTGGGAGGGCAAAAGCCGCCGCACAGCCAGGGCTTGCTCTTGCAGTTTCAACCTTCCCTTAGTCCCCCTCTCTCTTTCCCCGCTTCTCTTACAAAGCCCTCCAGTGGGAAATGCAGGGGGATATTAGTAACACATTTATAAAAGAGAAAGTTACTTCATTCTTATTAGCCAAAGGCATTTATGAAATGTCCTTAACAAGTCCTGCCTTTACGATGTGCCGCGCGCCGTCCGTGAGAGCGCTGGGACACCGGCCCGCTGTCACTCGCTGGGGCTGTCACGGGGCCAGGGGACCTTGTGCAAACACACTGCTCAAGTGACTGAGATTTACGCTTCCAGAGCGCACATGCATCGTGTTATTAGATAAGGTTCGACCTGCAAGGTGTGTTTTGGCCATGCTTCAAACAGCCTTGGGGTTTCAATTAAAATCAGCAGCCACAGCTCTGGCAAGGGAGAATCGTGGGGGTCAAACCCAGCCTGCCCATGTCAGAGACAATTTTAGTCCCTGAACACAAACACAAACGCACCACGTCTGGCCCATCAGCTGGGCACTCGCCGGATGCAAAAGCAACTCCCAGAAAACAGCTTATTCTGCCTGGGATAGGAATTGCCCAGCAAAACAAATAAATATGGAAAATAACTCTTCTTTTTTTTTTTTTTTAATATATGATTTGCACTATCTGGTTAGCACATTCCTGTATCACTTCACGTCCTGGGTTTAACAACAGCAGCAGTCAAGTGGCAGATGCTGGTCTTAGATATTACTCCTGGTTTTCACTACCACAGCTCAGATGAGAAATATCCCTAAGTCTGTATATGACCAGGACAGACACCCACGGGAAGGACCCTGCTGCCATATATAAAGACAAGGCATTGAAAAACAGAATGCAAGAGGAAACCAAGTTGACTGCTTGCATCCACAAAATTCAATTATTCAAGGCTTTAAAAACTAAACATGTAAACTCTAATATTACTCTTCATGTGAACATCACAATCCACAGAAATCATTAAACAAAGAGCCATCTTTAGCATATTCATGGTATGAAAATACTTATATATTCAACAATCTAGCTCAAGGCTGAAAATCCTGTTTGGGCTATAACATGCTTCTAGAAAGACAAGAAAATGTCACAGTTAAAGATTTTTGTGACCATTCCTCTCTGTCTTTTCAACCTCTGTGGTTTAAAAGGGAATAGATGTATTCAGTGGGTACTGCAAGGTCAACACTCTGTAACTCAAGGATTTTTTTCCCCCTCATTTCATGCACTGTATTTTGTTTTCTACTATATTAAGCCAAGATCATTAATATTTCAAGACCTGAAGAAAGCTCTCCAAACGCTGTGGCTGCTGCTAAAGCACACACAGCCATTTTGCTTCAAAAATCAACTACTCCTGAAAACAGTTTTCTTCATTTTAGTGTGCTTGGAGATTCACCACATTTCGTAACAGACATAAAAGGGCATTAGAGAATGTGCTGCATTAAACCAGGAGATCTTTGCCCCCAAGAGCTCCATGGTACCGCCACTTAAAAACTCAAACCTAATCCTGTAAAAGCTGTTCTTAGCATGAAGTGCTGCTGACACACCTATTACAAGCACGGATGGGCTTTTTTTTGAAGGTTCATGATTTAGTAGGCAAACAAGAAGCCTGTACAGAACTCATTCCCTGGAAGTCTTTATTGCTTGCTCATGACAAATCTTCACGCGGCCGCTTTTCTAGGAAGGATTTGCTGGGTGAGACCCAGCATGAATGGGGTTCTTACACAGTTCTCGAAAGATGCCTTTGTAAAAAGATTAGTTCACATGTGCAGTGCAAACTTTGAGTTCAATTTCTTAGCTTTGCCTTAATTAGTTCTTTCTGTTAGGTTTCTTTTTTTTTTTTGCAAGGAGAAAAACCTTTTCTCACATTCAGATCACCCACAAGTGTAACACGGCTACAATCGACTGCACCACAGTCAAGGGAAATTCTCAAACAAAAATATTTTCAGTTCACAGTTTTTCCTCAGAACAAATCACGTTAATTTAAATGGACATCAGCTTGAAATAATTATGCTGATGGCTTTGAATTATAATATTAAAATCTATTTGATTTCTCTTTCTTCTAAAGCAAGACCAAGATATGGCAAACATTGTTGATCATTATTACATGCCTTTTTCCTTCTTTTTTCCAAATTTACCAGAGCAATACATGTCAAAACTGCAAAAATTGCTCTGAAGAATTATGGAACCTCAGTCAAATCTAGATGTAAATTTTCTCAAGCTGTTTTTCAAACTCCATTTTCACATTAAAACCTGATTTGCAGACTTAAAGCTTCCTCAAAAAAAACAGAGAAAGAATACATGTGTGGGCTGCAAAGTCTGCTTGCTTGGTCTCTCCAAATGCTGAATTTTCGACTAGAAAGTTTCAGACAGCAATTTTAGAATTTAAAAACTCATCTCATAGTTGATGGGGCTCTAATCACATTCTTTTTAAACAAGGCTACAACAAAATATATGTATTAAATTGGTTTTAACTATTTTTGAATAAGCTATGTTGTTGGGGGTTTTAATCTGGGGGTGGGGGAAGTATTTAAGAAAATTATTCTTTCAAATTAAGAGTTGTTTACAAAAATTCCCCAGTACTTGCTCTTAAATTGTTCCTTTATCGTTGTGGAAATGGCAATGATTCTTTCCATCAGAGTTTGGAAAATGCTTGACATACCTAATTGTCCTTAAAAAAAAAAAAAAATCGTGTAATGTTTTGCAAGTGGTTGGATAAAGAAATCATTCCAACCTCTTTGCTGACAAATTCCTAAGCCATTAAAAATGCAGTGCATATCTTAAAAACATCTCAGGGAGCTGCAGGCAGAGGCTCTGGCAGTGCCTGGAGGCTGAGCAGGAGGGAGGCAGGGATGGGAGATGCCCCTGAGCCTGGCTGGGATCTGAGCAGTGATGGGATGGGGAAGGCCCAGGGGCCAGCCCCGAGCTGGAAACTGCTGGGCAGGAGCTCTGGCAGCAGCCCTGGACACCAGGGACCAAGGCCAGCAGAAATCCTGCTTGCAGCCTCAGCCTCTGCTGAAGAGGAGGACTTGCGAGCAAGAAAATACTGATTTCTGATTAGGAGCTAATAAAGTGAACAGGGAGAAAAACAAGCACAGAACCGTGGTTTTGCTCAAGTAAATCTAGTTAAGTCAATGAGCTGATATCAGAAGCAGATCTGACAGAGATGCTGTGAAGTGCATATTTACAGAAGCCCAGCGGGATGCAGCCCCACACGGGCCAGCAGCACTGGCTGCAGAGCCCATGGAGATCCCTGTGCCAAAGGCTGAGCTCTCCACACAAGAACGAGGAAAGGGCCCCCAGCCAGGACAGGACCACAACCAAACCAAACTCCTGCTGCACCCTCCTGCCCAAAATGAGCCCTCGGTACCACTAAGAACATTTATTATCACAGGCAAGTGAGCAATGCTGCTAAAACCTGTGTGTGGAGTCAGCTGAACTGTCTGAAGCTATGCATCCCAGTTTCCATTTTTTGAAGCAGAAAAATATGTTAGGTACATACTCAAGAAAACTTCAAAATTCCTTGAGAAGCAATGTTGAATCAAATCTCCCTCCACATACAACAGAAGAGGGAAAACTACTTTTAAGTCAATGATTGTAGCCAACTTTAAAGAAAGACTCCAAAATGGTACTCTTGGTGAAATGAAGGACAAGGCAAATAATTTAGTGAGAGATATTTCAATGTCACATTTATACGTTTCAGTGAGAAAATAAATTTGTGTTTAAAGACTTGAAAAAATACTTTGATAGCATATTTGATGTCTTTCATCACTGGTTACTTTTACTACAGCTCTTCTCTCTGGAAATATTTTAAGCTCATGTTTTAACTGCACCCTTAGGAACAAAAAGTTACTTTTACTTTTCCCCTTGAATGTTGTTCTTAGACTTTAAGAGGACGGATTTTCTCTCTCGCATAGTAACAAAACCACATCTGCCACATAAGAAGGCAGCATCTTCTCAGCTTTCTTTTACTGTTATTACCATTTCTGAACAGATTTTTGTGTGTTAATTATAGAACTCAATTGTTTGGATAGTCTCTTTTGATGAGCTTTCTGCCCTGCACCATGAACCCCTCCGTTATTGTACAGCTGTTTTACTTCCAAATGCTCATCAGGGTTTTCTAATTGTCAAGCTGTCCCAGCAACCAGTTCTTTTGACCTAAAAGTCAAAGAAAGGGAGTCACCCTTGTCTCCCCGACATGAATACCACAGCAGTCCCAGTGGCCCCCCCGATACCTACGAGACAATGCCTTTCCAGATCATTGCCACTACAAGCATAATTGGGTTTTGGGTGAAATGAGAAGATTTAAAATAGGATGAATTAATGAGTTTCTTGTAAAATTAAGTCGTTCTCCTGGTCCAATCTAATTACTCACTGTAATGCCCCTGAGGGTGATAAATAAAGATCCTTAGAAGCCAAGCGGGAGGGAAAAAAAAGCTTTCTCTTGAGCATTTCTTAAAAGTCAAGTTGTAGAATGTGATGTGATGTACCAAATGCTCTTTCCAAATAACGTCAGATTCCTTTGATGTTCACGTTGTAAGATCTTTGCCTCCTGTTAATAATGACTGTACTACTGCTACACATAAAAAGGAGCTCCCCATCTTTAACTTGTATCTCTGATGAGAAAACCAGTATTTCTACACACTAAGCATGTATTTTTGATGCGTGAGTGACACAAGGAAACACAAACACCGTCCCACTGGGGAAAGAGTCTAGACTGTTTGACTGCAGAGCACTTTTACTCCATGACTAGGTACAAACTCAGGAAGTTCAAAACAGAAATAAAGGGACCTTGGAACATAAATGTAGTCTGATTTGAAATCCAAACTCTGAGTATCCAAGCCAGTGGACTGTGCATGCAGGTACCCTGGCAGGTTAAGCACTCAGACCTCCTCTGCAAAGCTGCAGCATAAACCAAGTGGAGGAGCTTTTCACACACCCAATCTGAACAACCATTAAAAAAAAAATTTTAAAAAATCTTTGGTTATTTTTTCCCCAGTGTAACTAACTTGGCTACAGGTCAGCAGCTGCTGCTGTGGTTTGCTGGTTTTAAGGCTGGGCACTGATCCTGTGATGCCAGTCACAGCAGGACTCAAACATCTTCGGCAAATCCAAGAGGACCTTGCCTGACATGCATCCATGGAGACATGATGATC
Organism: Daphoenositta chrysoptera; assembly: GCA_013397915.1. Lineage (NCBI taxonomy): Eukaryota > Metazoa > Chordata > Aves > Passeriformes > Daphoenositta > Daphoenositta chrysoptera. The sequence continues at coordinate 1,702,290 of VZRO01006943.1, forward strand.
ACCTCATTGAGAGGTGGCCAGATTTTTATTTGGAGAGACTGGAAATTCAATTGCCAACTTCAGTTTAAGAAGTTAAAAGAAGCGAGCAGCTAGAGCAATCTTTGATGTGGGAACAAATCACCATCACCATCCAAGGTGAACTGAAACTTCAGGAGGGAAAGGGATGAGGCACTCCCTGCTAACTGCAAGGTGCCTGCTGCCACAGCCTGTCACAGACAGCAGGGAATGGCAGTGCACTGACATCAGCCAAATCCTTCTGCACCATCAGGCACATCCCATCAGGTCCACTTCACTGGAGTTCCTCTGTACTCGGTCCTCTCCTGTGACACTTCATTTTCACAGACTCTGCTGGACCTGGAGGGCCAGCCAGCCAACCCTTCCAGTGCAAGCCAAGACAAAAAGGCATTCGGTACCTCTGCCATGTCCTTGGTCACTAGGTCTCCTCTCCCACTGAGCACTGGGTCTGTGTTTTCCTCCACTTTCCTTTTTCAGTGCTTGCAGGAGCAGGTGTCCTTGGTGCCTTTCATATCCCACACCAGACAAACTCCAGCCAAGCTTTGGCTTGTCTAACACCTCCTCTGCATCCTCAGGCCATGGCTAGACTGCAGAATCCTCCTGGGTGCTTCTCTTGTGTGTCTGAGCTGTGCCAAGGGCTCCCTGCCCATCCACCTCGGCCTTCTGCAACACCCCCTTTACCTTCTGCAGCTGCTGTGCATGTGCTTGCAGCAGCTTGTCCTTTAAAACCCACCAGCCCACGTGGGCTTCTACACTGCCCTCCTGATAAAATTCCTCAACAAGCCAAAATCTTCTGACCTGAATTCCAGAGCTTTAATTTTTCTTTTTTTTTAATATACATGAAATCCAGGGAAACAAACCATGAAAAATGAAGTCTCCAGCTCAGCACAGGGCACAAGCACAACAGGACAGGACATCTGATCCAGCAATCTGTTCGAGAGAGCTACAGGCACTAACAAAACTCCCAGGTGTATGATACAAGAACCAGAATAGCCTATTAATCCCAGCCAAGGAGGTCCTGTTCGCCTGGGTATCATTTTCTTTGCACAACCTTCAGAGCCAATTGCCAGATGTTTTTGCCACGCACTTGGGCACTGCACACTGCGGGCACAGACCCACGGCACTGCTGGCACGGCCACACTGCCAAATCCTCTCGGCAGGGACAGAGTTTGTGGGTTTGGAGTGCCACTCCTAAGCAGCAGTTTTACACAGAAAAATGGTTTGCTTGTCTTCTACAGAAATATTTCAAACTAACTTGTACCTCATGCGAAAGAAATATAATTATGCTGATAACACAGTCATTTCAAAAGCTGAAACCTGCTGTATCAGCCACCTTTTTCTAAAGAAACTAGGTAGTCAAAACCACAAACCAAAAAATTAAATACACATACAATTCATATATTAAGTTTAATAGGTACATACACAGAAAAGTCAAAAATTAAAAATTAGCTTTTATTCTTTAAAATTATTAAGAAATATTCTGAAGTTTGCTACATAGAGGATAGATTACAACTGCTAAAAAAAACCTCTTAAAATATACAAATTTGAAAATCTCACATTTCTATGTATTAATAATAATAGCTTATCTCCACAACCCTCTTCTCTGCTACAGCTGTGGTAGTCGGGGGGAATAGTTGGGGATAAGCTTGACATTTCCCACATCATGCTCACTCCTGTCTTTGACAGCACCCTGATCTCACGTTAGCTCTGTCAACCCTGCCAGCACACAAAGCTTCCAGCCCTGCACCTAGGGGAACAGCTGGAAAATCTCACCAAGGAAAATCAGCACCTGAACAGTACATTTGCTGCATGTTTTGTCTGAAATTCAAATAAAAATAGACAGCTAAAAATTCAAGGACTAGGTGAAAAAATTAGTGACTGAAAATAACCACCAAAAAAAAAAAAANTCATTGAGAAGTCAGCACTTTCCACGAGGAATGAAAATCCCAAGCTGCTCTGCTCTCTACAGGAAGATATTTGCTAGGACTGGCAGTGGCAAGCGCAGCGCCGCTGGCCACCAGCGGGAAGCACTGGGGACACTGAGCCTGCACAGCAGCACAGGACACGTCCCTTCCTTGCAGGCAGCCCTGAAAGCACAGCGTGCTGCTGAACGGGGGACGGGGCACAGCACTGTTTGCATTTTCACTTTTAAAAGTATTTACAGACGGAACAGATGCCCTGGTTAGAGAAAGCTCCCTCTGCTCGCGTGTCCTTCTCGGGAGCAGAGGGCAGCAGCACCGCCAGCTCGCTGAGCCCAGGGCTGGGGGCGTTTTACAGCGCTGCTGCCCCAGCCAGGTGCTCAGGTGTTCTGTGCTGCAGAGTGCTCCGGCTGTCACTCTGCTCTGTCACAGACTTCATCCAACTTTGAAAGTTTAATCACCTTTATACAAGCTGTGAGATTCAAGGGATGAGTCAACTAATCAGTTTCAAATAATTACTCAATTAGAAAAACAAGTTGAAGGATTCCTTTGAGCAGAAGTAGCACAAGGAGAATCACGAAACTAACAGGTTTTCAAGCAAACCTAAGACAATAAGGTGGGTTTTTTTATAAAAAACACCGAAAATCGTGATTTTTGCTCTTTAGCAACTGTATTTTACAGGAAAAAAAAATTCCCACTGAAGTTTTATGATATACTCCAGTGAAAGCTGATTAATTGGCCTGAATCTCCACATTAACAAGCCCTAATCCTCTTGTCAGGAGACCTGCTTACAAGCTTCTCTCCCTAGTGGTGTAAAAGCACTGATGAGAACAGAGATCTGTATCTCAAAAGCACTGTCCAGCCAGCCTGGGATTATCTCTCATCTCCTAAATCTTAACAGCTCTGTGGAAAGGCAATTAAACCTCCAAAGTTAGATAAGTCTGTGATAGAGCACAGTATCAGCCTGAGCACTCTAAGACAGAAAGGCCCAACACAGAGCTCTGACATTACTGTTTAAAATGTCTATTTGCTCCTAACACAAGCATCAGCTCAGGGTCCTGGACTTTGCAAAGAGTGTACTTGTAATGTATTATAGAGCATCTAACACGTTATCCCCAGTTATTTTAAAAGTGCTCGTATTTTATATGGGCTAATGAGACACTGCAAGTAGGCTGAAATAATTATTACATTAATACCCCTTAACAAATTGTCTATTGTCAAGAATTTGAGGATGGATCCTGTGCTTAAATCCTTTAATGCTGTCTCTTTTGTGCAAGTGGAATTGCACTCCGCAGCAGAACCCGGCATAGCCGCAATGTTTTCTGCTACTGTTTGAACTTGTATCGTGAGTGTGATGGAGCCACGTCATGCCAGCAAACTAAAAACTACAGTGTTTTTCTGGGCTTTTTTTATTCTTGCTTTAACTGTGAGCAGCCTGGAACACAATTAAACCTCCTATGTCCAGAGCTATAGCAAGATGTCTTAATATGGTTTAATCATCACATCCTCTCTAGATGGCTCTACGGCATTATATATAAACAACAGAAAAAAAACCTATTTTGGTCTCCCCAGAGAATTGCTTGACACAAGGGTTTTGGAAGATGCCTAAATATAGACAGTTCTGGTGAGATCCGGGTCTATGCAAGATAACAACTCTGCACTATTTTTGACTGTTCAACAAAGATGCTGGGAATACAATGACTTCAAAAAACCACTGCTTTGGCTCTCCCCAGCACTAAAGAAAACAGAGGGGGTGCTCACAGAGTCATTTAGGTTGGGAAAAAACCGAGTCCAGCCACTAAGTCTGCACTGCCAAGTCCGCCACCAAACCATGTCCCTAAGTGCCACGTCTACACATCCTTTAAATACCTTTGCTTCTGAGAGACTCCCATCAACACCACTGTAAAAAACTATCAAACCCCTACTAAGTAGTACATCAATCAAAATAGTGGCATGCAAATCATGATCCATTAAGTACTTCACACTTGATTACCCACGACACTTTAGAGAGGGTCATACATTGATGAGTTGCTTCTCTCTTCTTTGCCCTTTGCTGTTTGGAGCACATGACCACTTTTAGTTCATTACCAATGCAAAATTTAGCACAAAGCTCAACTTAGCAAGAGGAAAACAGCAGCTCAATTGTCCTTTTCTGCCTTAATCTGCTCAAGGTGCATGTTTCTCTATTCGACACAGATCACACCTTCTCAGAAGTGTTGCACTTGAGGCACATGCAGGTGCACCCTTGTTTAATCCTGGCATTCGCTACCAGAGGTTCTGAAGGAGGACGAGGAGGACTCAAACCACCCAGGATTTCCCTAGACACCTTTTTTTTTCCCCCTCCAACTCTCTCCTAGACGTGAAAATCAAGCTGAACTTTCACAGGATGGGTAAGGTTGGAGGGGACCACAGGAGGTTCTCTGCTCAGGCAGGGTCCTGTAGAGCACATTACTCGGGATTGTGTCCGGACCTCTTCTGAGTATCTCCAGGGGAGGAGATTTGCCCCTCAGTGGGCTAACCTACAAACCCCCAAACATGCCAGGAGCCATCTGAAGCTATTGTTCCACATTTGTTCTCACTTACAGCCCGAGGCTTCACAACGAGGCGCGATCTCACAGCTACACGGGAGACCAAGCCAGGTGTAATTCCTGCCCCTGCCACAGAGGCTGGAACAGCCTGCCTGACCTGCCTCTGGCACTCATGGACACAACCGTGTGTGTCACGGTCTTACAGAAGGAAAATCATTCATTTTCCTCCCAGCTGGTCTGGCCTCACCTTCTGCTCGCAANGTGGACACAACCGTTTCGTCTTACAGAAGAAAAATCATTCATTTTCCTCCCAGCTGGTCTGGCCTCACCTTCTGCTCGCAAACTTCCAGCTCATCTCTCTGCAGATCATGGGAGATCCCCGTGTTGTGGATAACCCTCTCACAGGAGTCAGTGGCATTGAAGAACCAGGCAGCAGAGGAAGAGAAAGCAGGGCTGTTCCTTTGTGCCCCTAAACCGAACAGTGTAACTACACAGACAGCCGGAGTAAGCTTCAATATCCCTGCCTCAGTTTATCCACTTGGAAAGTGGCAATAAGATTCACAATAGATACATCTAAAAGCTGTTGTGAGGTTTAATTAAGCAATAGAGCACTTGGAGATCTCCCGATAACAAGATGCCCATAAAACAAGAGGAGGTGATTATTTCTGATGAAACAAATCACGGCAACAACCTGGCTCAGCAGGGAATACCCAGGGCTGTCTCAACTCTCCTTTTACAGCCTTGATGGAGGAAGCTTGGGGAGACTGTTTGCCTGCTCTTTTGCATCTCATGCTTTGGCAGGATGTTCAAGAGGATGCAGCGAAATACCTGCATGGGCTGCAGGCTCAGAGATGTGCAATACAGCCCCTATTTAAAAATCAAAGAGCTGGGAATCTTCTGTCAACAGGCCTTCCAATAGAGAAGAATAATTTAGCAAGAACAGCTGAAATCTCCCACCTTAGGGTGATCTGGGTGGCTGTGAGGAGAAACGCGTTTTGGCAGTTCCCACATTCTTTTGTCAAACTTCTGTTGTCTGGGAAAGAGCAGAGTGCCAGAAGCCCTTGCAGGTGAATACCTTGGCTGTTTCATGCTCATTTGATTCAGAGCAATAGCGTGTTTATCTAGATGTTTGGAAAGTTATTAATGAGATCAGCAAATCCTTTCCATGTATAAACTGTAAATCACCTTCAGCAATGCCATGTAAATTATCAAGTCAAGTGAGAACATGCCTATTTATCTGTGATACTCTTTTATCACCAATAAATAGAAGCAAGACAGGGAATTACCTTAGGAGAAAATAGCTCTGGAGCACAGTCTGTTAGGTCACCAACAGAAACACCAGCAGAGCAGAACCCCTGTGAAGTTGTGTATCATGACCTCCTGAAGGATATGCCAGGAGTGGCACTGTGCCAGTCCAGAGGGAGAAGGAAAGCAGCTCTCGCTGCTGACCCCATTCAGGTGCACTCGGAATGCTCTCCACCACTCTGGTGCATCAGCACTTGCTCTGCAGAGAGCAGATGTCTCCCCCAAGCCTGCACTCAGTGCCTCTTCATCCTCACACATCCCTGCAGAGTGAGGGAAAGGCACTGGACGGACAGAGGCTGGTTTGGAGGACCTGCTGTCACAGCCCCAGCAAGCAGGAGGTTCAGAAAAAAGAAGAGCCAGAAAGAGACCGGTTTTATGAGTGGCTGGTGGGGGTTCTGCATAAGAAGAATTACAAATCCTCTGCTATTCTGAATTCATAATATGTATGGTATCTTTATATCAGAGCTCTGCCCAACCATCTTCCAGGTCCAGACAACCCACAGATTTACAGATTTACAACACAGCTGCTGCTCCAGGAGTACAGGATTTGGCCCAGTTGTGCAATGGGCATATCACCTGGTAAAATGTTAAAGTAGGGTTTTTATGGAGGCTGCCATTTAATGAATACTTTAGGCCAAGTTTTTCTTCAAAAGTCCTGCAGAAAGTCTCCCTTTGTATGAGAAGGTAAATTAAAGAGTATATGAAATTAAATAAAGTCATGGGGAAAAGAAGCTGATGCCAGGCATCACCAAAAATATTCGGGATAGCTCTCTTCTCTCCCAGCCTAGTCTTTGCCAGACGGTTCCAGGGAGGCTCTCGGCAGACACACCAGTGGGCAGTGGAAATGTGAATTACGAGAGGACAGCAGGGCTCTCTGACTTGCTCCAGGGGAAGCACCCGGGGTGTGAATCCACCTGGGCCCGAGCAGAGCCACAGGGACCTACATGGCCACTGCATGGTGGAGGTGCCTGTTGCTCCCCTGGGAGATGGAGCTCACACTCTGGGCGCTGCAGGAGGCACAAACCATGCCATGATAGCACAGTTCCAACACGATGCCAGCCCCAGCAGGAGGAATGAGCCCACAGCTGCCCCAACTGCTGAAGCAAATAAGATTTCACAGGTGACTGGGTTAATGCCAGCCAGAGCTGATGAACAAACGGGGGTTTCTTCCCTCTCTCCATGCAGATCCCAGGATGCCAGCCCCATCCCCAGTGGGGCTTTGCCACATGGCCCTGAGCCTCCTGCAGCCCTGGTCACCAGAGCAGGTACCCAGAGGGCACACACAGTCCCCAGGCTGGGACACAGGTCAGGACACAGCCCAGCCCACAGAGCCTTCACCCCAGCAACGGGGACACACAAGAAAGAAAGCTTCCCTTCGAATTCCTGCTGGATGTTGTACAGCTGCTAATTAGGAGAAAGTGACAAAATAAACACAGTTTTGCTTCTAATCTGGAAAAGCATCTGTCTCCAGCAAAACTACTGGCAAATAAACTCAACAATAACATTCCATTTTGGCTCAGAGGCCCCAGTGGTTGACGGGATAGAGCTATTTATTCGAATATCTACATGATACGTAAATCAGTGCAAGATAATAAAGAAATTAATTGTGGTAACCATGGAGCTATTTAGAAATGGCCAAAAGCACCACTGACTTCAGTCCAGGCCACAAAAATTTACTCCAGCAAAGGAATCTGGTGGCCAGGCTGGAGCTGGCGCGTGACTCACGTCCGCCCCGATCACCTCGGCTCTTCCTGATACGATACCTTATCAGCTCAGAGTTCTTATGAACACTGCTTTATCTACTCTCACTACACCGTATCAAGACCTAATTTTGCTTCAACAATTAACAAACTGCTATCACCAACATCCCAATTGTATCTATGATAGCTTAGGAGAGCAAGGTTTTAAAATGCTGTCGACAAGGCGATCTTGCTGAGTTAAACAAATTTACTGGGTATGCAAGACAGTCTGTTTTCAGCACATATTTCTCACTTTTGAAGAGATCCCAAAGTCACATAGAGTAACCTCCACTCCTACCTTCAGCCAAGACAGAAGACCTGAGGCAGAAATGGATTTTTTTCCCCTTCTTCTCTCTGCCTCTGTCAGTAGGTTCTTCCCAAAATAGAAAAAAATACCTTGCAAAACCTCACTGTCTTCCTGGTGTTCCTCTGACTGTCGAGTTTCATGCAGTGAGGCACCTTACAGCTACAGATGGAGACTCCTCAAGGGCAGCCCCAGTGCCCACCTATGAGCAGGAGAGCCTTTTCCCCTGTGCCCACCCCACAGAAGGGTTACTTGCACTCTGCCTTTAAGCACTAAAACTGAGTTCCCAGATGATTTGTTAGGTTGCCCTAGCAAGGAGTCCTTCAGGGACCATCTGCTTGAATTTGCAAGCACCTCATCACTCGTTTACCAAAATTTTTATTAGACTATTAAAAAGCCATAGGAGAGCCTGTACTTTCAAAAACTAATGCTCAGCTCAGCATAGTAGTTTTCCATGTTCTTCACTTGTAATTACTTAGCGCTTTCTCTTGCATGCATTCATTAAGAAATATAAATTTAAATAAACAAACCCCGGATTTTCTAGCAGAACCAAACCATTAAATTTGTACATAATCAAAAGTTGAGGCAGTTAAGCAGAACAGGAGGAAATGTGCTGGCTGCAATGAATTAGTTATGGCGTGTCTGATGTGCCAAGTTTATTTTCTAGACATATTTTTCCTATGTGAAGGTGCAGCCAAACAGCAGCCACTAATGGATCAGTAAATCTGCACTGTGCCAGGCAGAGCCCCAAATACATGAGATCAGCAACCAACTGGGGGAAGAGGGGAGATGGTTTCTTTGCTATATTTTATTCTTATGTGTTTGCTTATGTTTTGTGAATGTGACACTTACAGCTATTTTTGCAGTTGTACCCAACTCATCATGGGAGATAAGCTATCTTTTATAAGACCGTATGAATCACTTTTGTCAACATTAAGTGGATTTTGGTATTGCAAACACTTAGTGACTTTATTTGGGCATGCACCAAAGGAGCCAAGGCCAGAAGACAGAGCAGCTGCTCTGGTATATTAAAAGGTTTCCCAGCAATGCTGTCAAGGAGCAGCCTCAGCATCCAGACACCTCAGTAGTTACCTGAACACTCAGAGAGCTGCTGCTGATTCATAACCCGATGGCACTGGAAATTCTGCAACTGGGGAGCACAGGCACTGCCTCAGAGCTCCTCCGCCTCCTAACACACACAGAGCCCATGACAAAGAGCATTTGCAATTCAAACCACTCACGGACTCAAGGTCAGAGTCTCCAAGTTTCAAGAATTCTTCCTAAGTGCCGAGGCTAAAGCACGGATACCAACAGATTGATTTTTTCGCTTCTACCTGAAGAAAGCAAAGATGAAGGCTATCATTAGTTCAGCTTCTTGAGGGGGACTTCCCTGTCAGTGTGTGTTAGTGACTCGTTAAGCAGAATGTTTTGCAGTAAATCACATGGAAACGTGAACTCAGCAAATGCCAGAGGCAATGACAGGCGGATACGAATGACAATCAGAAAGGCGTGTCCGGATGCTTGAGGTATGAGCCATGATAAAGTGCTTGTGAAATTTCACCTGCCCGGATTGGAACAGAGGTTGTGGCCTTCAGAAAAAAAAAAAAAAAGTAAGAGAAAAAACCAAGGGAAAAAAAAAAAAGCACTTGATGTGCTAATTAAAAAGTAAACTCTGTGTCTGAACAGACATCCAAACATTCCAGTCTCAGCAGGGAATAAAACCTAGAGATTGTGGGAATTAGTCTGGATCAGACCTCACTAAATGGTCGTGGCAAGGCTGGAGGAAGACAGTGCAAGCCAACAGTTATTGCAAGCACCTCTTTAGTCAGAGGGAAGACTGAATTCTTTTCACATAATCAGTCATTTGTACTCACAGGCTTCTAAAATAGATTTAACAGACCTCTGTTCATCTTCTTTGAGCTGCTTTTGACTTCTTAGAAAATACACGGAGCTGATAACAATCCTTGCAAATTTTGAGAAAGAAAAGCAGACAGACACATACCTTAGCTGATTAAATGTTGAACATTAACAACGTCCATTACCATCACCAGCAGCTAGAGATGACTAACAAAGAGGAACATGAAATCACATTACTGCATTCAGCAAACCTTCAGAAAATGCTACTTTTCACAGTCAAAAATAGCATACCTTACCAGCCCAGATTTCATCAGCCCATTCTGTCAGCAGTAAAAGCTGTTTTCTAGGCCACGGCATTTTCCATTAATGCAATCTGATTTGCCACTGCATTTTGAGAAAGCTAAGGTAAATGTGTGATACTGAGAGAGGACGGGTTGTAAGCCAGAAATGAAAGCCTGAAACTCCTCATGTAGGGCAAGGTCAAAGAACAGCTGCCCGTGGAAACCCCCACGCAGAGAGACTTGCATACCATGTTCTAACTGGTATTCCCAGGAGCTTTGTACTAAGGGTATTTTAAATAAACAGCAATATACGTCTCAACAATTGATTTAAAAAATGTGGAGATAATGACTTCTCATATGGCTTTATTACTGCTTGTGCTTACAGATACGTCACCTGGGTAGTTTTATCTCCCACATTAGTTGATATTTAGGAAGTTCTGATTATTACTCACACTGTTCTGAGTGTTATATCTGTTCCTAGCAACTGAAAGAAGAAAACAAGCCAAAATAAAACACAACGGTATTTTTGAAGCCACAGTGTAATATCTACCTGGATAAAATCCTGCCTGTGCGTTTCTAAGTACTGTGGTACCATAGAGAAGTAGTGATTAAAGAGCTAGTGGCAGTTTTTGATAAAAACAACTATCCTTCATAAGCTACTGGCAAACTAAACAAAAATTAGCAAGCTCCATAAAGCAATTAAAATCCAAAGTGTAAAGTAGATGTAATGACTCAACAGCCTGATCACTGCTCTCATAAAACCACCCTCATAATGCATGGCCTGAGTCTCCTCACCTTGATATTACCATAAAATTAAGTAGCAAATCGAAATTCTCATCATTAGTGGGGTTTTACTGATAGAAGAGTTGTAAGGCAGGAGAAGCAGAGCCAAGGGCTGTGTACTGAGGAGCCTCACAAGAAACCAGATCTGTGCACCACAGGATGTCTGAGTCTGGCTCCATCAGGTGTCCCTGTTCAGGCCAGAGGCCAGCTATCAGCACTGCACAGTCTGCACAGTGTGTGCTGCTTTAGCAATCCCACCCTCTGAAGATAATTAAGCGGGTACTGTCACTCACATCCTAGAGGCAAAGCAAATCCCTCCTGGCAGTGAAAAAAAAAAGCCAGTGAGTTTAAAAAAAAAACCCAAAACCAAAACCAGAACAAAAAAAAAATAAAAAAAAAAAATCAAGTAACCGAACAACCGGAGCCTGAAACTGCAGAAGGGAACAAACACCACGTAAATCCCTAATTTCTGCATTTTAAACCTGTGTCATTACTGGGTGGACAACCCTCCTCTTTCCATCCTGCCCTCTGCACTGCCAATAGAATACTGCTTACAACTTGATGTGATTCAGCCTTAAGAGAACATTCTCATTCTACACTTGTACCCAGCTGAAAAGTTTCAAAGATGTTGTAAGACTCAATACAATTAAACAACTGTCCTCAGTCTCCCAGATAACAAGGCTTTTTTAGTGTTTAAAATAACCATACGCATTCCATGCATATTTAAACACATCTTTGTATTATTTCTTTATAAAGACAACTTTGGCCCTCACAAAAGAGGCTGTTCATGGTCTTGGGTAATGCAGAGTATATTAATTGGGCAATACCCCACACTTATTTTGGAATGCTAATTTGGACAGAGCCCAGCTCTCACTGCACCGACCGTCACTTGCTGACTCTTTAGAGGGGTGGCAGTGAATCAGGAACACAACAGCACATTTGTGAGGTGGATTTCAAGCATGCTTGGGTGCCACAGTATGGCTTGAGCAGTGCCCCTGAACCACCAAAGCTGATGGGTTGAGATTTAACTACCTAGTGTTAGGTGGTAGATGTCATCAGCGGTTTGGGATCAGCTTTTAACTTTGGATGGAGTAAGAGAGTTCAAAAATTAACTAGACACTCCCTGCCACTATCCACCAGCAAGCCTCTGCCAGGAATGAAGCAGCTCCTACTCTCTGCTTATGCATCTCGTATCAAAGCTAGCCCTCAAATTCATGCTATTAAAGAGTCCATGCTGCATAATAATTTGGGACCCCGCCTGCCTGCCTGCAGAAAACACAAGCAGCATGTTTAAACAAATGGAACGACCCATGAAGCACAGACCTGCCCAGCCTGGGTTGGAACAGAGGAGCTCCAAGCAGCCGAGGATTGGCACAGATGCCACTGCAGCCCTCCCTGCTGCTGTCCCGAGGCCGCTGCTGAGGCTGTGCCCCGGGACGCGCCGGGAGGGAGAGGCAGGAGGAAAGTCAGCCTGGCTCGGGCACCACCCGGCGGTACTGGAGGCACCGGAGCGGTGCCCTCTGAAGCTGGGCATTGCTCAAGGAGCCCGGGGCTCCAGGATGGAATGGGGCAGCCGGGGGCTGCCTCTGCTGTGTGCTGGTTGGCACCGGCTTCTCCGGGCCCCGGAGCCTGCGGAGCCCGCGGGACCTGCCTGGGGACTGCAGGGGCGCAGTCGGCAAAGCTCCGGCTGCTCGGGCTGGGAGCAGCCCCGTGGGAAAAGGCACGGCCAAATCCTCCAGATCTGCTCTCCAGCAAAGCCTGGCCCAGAGCCCCACTCCGTTCCTTCCCTTCCACCAGCGTTACCCACAACTAGTGTAGTCAAACCCTTGGACCACAACTAGTGGCAGTCAAACCCCTGCTATCCTTCACAGTTTAAGTACATCAATTTGCCAGACTTTGTCCCAGTAAAGCCACCAGCGATGCACTGTGACTTGCAATGCTGCCTCCCCTTATGCAGCCTTAAGGCACCCCTACACTGCCTTTCCTCTTTTTCAAAATGAAACTTGGTTAAATCAACACAAAATTAAACACAGAGAACCAGAAAGACCCTTCCTTCCTTTAAAGATTTTCCACTGACAACAGACAAGTATTTTTGGTGACTGGTGTTTTTTATGAGCTGGGCAATCACATACAATTCTACAAAAGACCCCGTTCAGGTTTTGATTATTTATGTGCTTCTTTTGTACCGAAAAAGATGCACTGAAACAGACAGAAGCTCCCACAGCCAAGCCCTGCCGTGAGCACCATCCCTGCAGCTCAGGTGAGGACTCTGGGCACTGCCACCTCCATTCAGCTGACACATCCTTTCTCACCGCTCAGGAAATGTCACTGTTGACCCCAGCCCTTATTTCCTGCTACTCCCTCCCTGTTGCAATGGCATTCCCAGCAAGAGCTTTAAATAACAGCCTGGGGTACAAGAGGAGTGACTAACTCTTTACATTTCCAGTCATACACGGTGATCTCCCAACAGCAACAGCACGGACAAGCCCTTCCTGCAATACTCTATTTAGCAGACGTTTTTTTCTGTGGAAAGATGCTCATAATCATATCTTAGAGCAATTAGAAACACAAATTGTTTTTCCCTTTCTCCTCGCAGGCAGCGGCTGGCTGTGCCCTTGAAGTAGAGCCAGCCCCGGCAGCACAGGTAGGGCCAGCTGCCGCAGGGAGCAGGGAAGGAGCAAGGCAGGAAGGGCTGGGGCCCCAGGGGATGAGACCTCAGCTCAGCCCGCTGGGATTCAGCAGGGCTGCTCTGCAAATGAGGGCTCGGGCGGGAGCGGCTGGGGCAGGACCGGATGAAACCAAGCAGATGAGCAGGAAAGGATGACTTTTAAATGGGGAAGAGCATCCCAATGGCCAGGTGGCAACCCACAATGAGAAGATGCTGCCCTCATCAGTGTTTGTCAGACAAGGTTCACTGGAGAGGTGCTGGGGAGCAAAGCACCCACCTCACATGAGAAAGAGAGCTCCTAATGTAAGGTAAACAGGGTCACTTTAAACTTGTCATATTTTATTGTCTTGGTATTGCAGACACCTTTGGGAATGCTACAATAGTCTTTATGACTCTAAGAAACTTCAAAATATTTATTCTAAAATCAGCATGATCTCTCAGCTAAAAAATATACTTCCAGTTTTATTAAAACTAAAATCCCAGTGATTTGATTTGCTAGCATGCACATAATTCAAAGGAACAGTCCTTCTCTGGCACTTCCCTAAGCTCAGGAGTTTATACTAGCAAACAAAGTGAGTGTTGTAGGTTGAAGTTACTCTTTGATCTGGTAAATAAATCCATAGTAAATTCAGGTTCAATTACAGTATTTAAATTTATGACATCTACAGTGCTTTAAGAAGTTAGTGACAAATGCCAGTTTCATATAGAAAACATGTATTAACCTGCACAAGCCACAAAAGAAAGAAAAATCAATTGGCTTTATACAAATGTATCAAAATGTACTTTGACAGTTTTATACAATCTTTTACATGCATTTGTCAATACATTTGATTGCAGCTGTAGATACTGTGAACAGCTCACTGTTAAAAAAAAATTTCTAGTTTGATACACTAAAAAGTAACATTTGCTTTACTGATACACCTACATGCATATTCACCAATGCAGTCACTGTTACTGCCAAAATTTCATTTGCATGCAAAATACCTCTGGTGCAAATTACCAATAACATAAGGGAGCCCATGAAATGTTAAAGACTTCAAAGGATGAGAGAAAAACTATTTGCATTTTGGGCCTGATCCAAAGCACATTAAAGTCAAGAGGAATCTTTCCATTGGCCGCAACAGATGTTCTGACTCGAGGAAGTTTTGATGCAAGTCATTGACATAACAGCAGACCAGCGAGACCACAAAATCCACTTTCTGAAGAAACCGAAAGTTAACTTTGCTAAACACTGGTTTATTGCATGGCAGTTGTCTCCCAGTTTCTCCCAGGACAATCTCTGCTGCCTCTCCTGCTGTCCCCACAGCACATCTTTGACAGCCCACACTCATTCAGATTTTACACCTACACTTGCTTCTCTCTTGTTCATGGCTTTTAATATCTTGCTCACTCTGCAGATACATACCTTCATAATAGTGTTGTCTAATTCCACAAAAGTGATTTATGAGAGAAGTACCTATACAGGACAATACAAAAACTGTCAAAATATGTTTTGATAAATCACTACCTATAGAGCATCAACCGCTTTCAGTCCTTGAAAGATTGCTGGTGGGTCTCATAACAGGTGTAAGCTGCTAGCTGCTCTCATCTGTTTGAGAATAATCAGCTTAATCAATATTGCTTCAGCAATCTGTCCTATTCCATCAATGTTTTAGCTGAAACTTTTCATTTGGCATGAACATCATAATGGCTCCTACTCCAGGGCAGAAAAAAAACCTGTTCACAGAAAGGACAGGAAGCACAGCGTGGTAAATGAAAACAAGTGACTGGACTTGCAACAGTGCAGGTACCAGGTAGATAAATAATAGCATGTTTATTTACATAAGCTTGAATAATTTATTCCTTTTAGGAAGGAACATTTTTCCTAGCATGACCCAAAAAGAAATGAACTAGTAAAAGGAGCATTTCTCTAGCACAAACATTATTAGCAAATGGCATATCTATTCTATGTGTGTCACCAGTAAGCAAAAACAAATCCCTGCAATAAAACAAAACAAAACCAAAAGAAAAAAAAAGTACTAGGACATAATGCACATTTTTCTTCCTCTCTATACTTCAAAATCATAAGCACTCCTCATATTTCACGGTAAATGGTTTTATTTCTTGGTTCCCGCAGCTCAGGTAATGATATTGTAACTCAAAGGTGGTGCAGGGCTCACTATAGCTCTGACCTCGTAAACAATTTTAATATCCCTTCTCCACATCCTAACAGATATAGGACTGCACCTGAGCAGACAATATCTCCTCAGGAGTTACTTGTTTATTCAACTTTTAAGTGAGCACATGTGCTCCACATTAAAACCAACCTGGATGCAAAGAGAAGGCTTCTGTTGGCATAAGGGGACTATCTTCCAACAAGCTGAGATACATCTGCCAAGCATCTCAGGTGCACAGGAGGGAATGCAGAATTAAGCCAAAACAGGGCACAGACCCACAAAGCAAGGAGTGCAGCACCACATCTGCTGTGCACATCTGCTCTGGGCTGCTCCGAGTGCCCGGCACGGCTCCAGAGCGAGGGGAGCAGCCCCCAGCCCTGCTGGAACGAGGGCAGGGGAAGGACCCAGGCAGACACAGCATTTCTGTCCTCTTTCCAGGTGAGCCAGTGACAGGCAGAGCTCTTCGTGGGTACTCCACTCCCTGACACACTCCATATCATTGCCACGGGCTCAGATCCTCAGAGGGGACACTAAGGCCAGTAAAATGAAGCTATGAATCTCATATGTAGAGCCACGATTCAGTGGAAAAGCCAGGGCATGTTCAGGGTCCCTCTGGCTCTGTGAAGGACTGGAACAAAGAGAGAGGGCTTGGCACCTAAAGAAGGTTCTGTTTAGCTGAAAGGAGCTGGTTAAACTGGAAAGCTGAACAGCACAGCAAGAGCTCTGGTAGCCAAGAGACCTCTTCAGACTGAAAAAGTTTCTCTTGAGGGAAAGAAGTCAGGAGACAGCATGATCAGGTCTCTTTCTAGGTCAGACCTCAAGAGCTACTTTTCAGCTGTAAGACAATGGTGATCCCATAACAACTGTACAAGAGACACGGGTGGGGATGATCCCAGTCAGCCTATTCCCAGCCCCACAGGAGGATAACCTGTAGTTCAACCATGCTACTGGATGTCTAATTATTTTGAAAATCCTCCGACACGGAGATTCTCCCACATTCCTGGGCAATCTGCACTGGCACTACAGATCTCAGTAATTATGTTTTTTTTTCTTTGGGCCTAGCCTAACCTTTTGTTTTTGCAATTTAAGCCCATTATTTCTTGCACCCTGTTTATCAGCTCTGTCTTTGCAGCCAGCTTCTGCACACCTCTGGTTAAAGAAGAAAGGTGAGAGACATTTCAAGATATCTTCAACTTTAGCAAGTCCAACCTTCGAACGCCTAAAAATTCTGGTCAGTAAGCCATAAGACAGGAAGAAGGGATGCCTTAGTCTCTAAAGCCTGCTTAAGGGGCTATAAATCCATCAGTCAAGCTCTGGACTACTTAGAAAGCCACTGCCTAGTGTTTCAATTATTTCCTTCTGGAGTAAGGCCAAAATAAGCTTGTTGATGTGAATAGGTAAAACAGAATCTCCTATTTTCTAAAAAATCTCTTTGAAAAACAAATTGAGAAGTCCTGTCAAAAATTTATTTCCCCTTACCTTACCAGGAGGACTTATTTGTTATTGAAGGTCTGTCTTCAAGACTCATGATGCTGAGCTCAGGGCAATAAGCAATTTATTTTGAGAAATACAGACTGAACAAAGATATAGGAATTAGAACCTAATACAGAAAGAAGAGGCAGGTCAAGTCAGCAGTGGGCCATCTTGATAGTATCTCTATGAAGCATCAGTAATGATTAATAAACTTGAATTTATGCCATACTTCTGGCTCTTCAGAAGGCTTTTACATAAAAAATAGCAAGAAACAATACCTGGCAGAGGACAGGGGTTATTTTCCAAAAATAGTAATGAGGTCTAATTTTCTATTTCATTGGCACAACTCATCCATAGCCTCACTATCTGGCTGACAACTTCCCTGGACAAAATCAATCAGAGCAGTGGCACCAAGCAGGGCTAAGTCTCCAGACTGTGGAAAAACTCCAAGGAAACATTAGGAGCCTTTTTCCAGTTCCTGCCAACACTCTGGCAGGGGAGAGGAGGAGCTTTCATCCTTTTAATCATAAAGAGTTATAGGTAAATTGTCAGAGTATCACACCTCCATATACACTTCAGATTTTTTTTATAATGGGCAAATTCTGCCCTCTTCTATACTCTGACAACCCCTGCTAACTCTGAGTGACATAGATACAGTATTTGACCTAATTGCATTTTAAAGCCCAACTAAGGTTCTTGCACTCTCAGCTGAGACAGACAACTTTTCTTCTTTGCCCTACCCACAAGTCCCTGTGACACAATACCTCTGACACATTGCAAATTTCTGAAGAATTATTCCTTCCAAACAAGTATCTTCCTTGTTATTTAGCCAGGCTGAAGGGCACTTCACTGTCATTTATGGCACAGGCACAGAGAGGAGTGAATAGCAATTACTCAGCATTTGTTAAAGCAAAGGCCTCACCTTTAATAATTGCACAGTCACATTTCTTTCCACAGGGTCAACCAGAACTCCGGAAAGGAGACTTGCTGATTGACACAAATATGTTTGTATTTCAAAGGGCAAACTACAAAGTCAAATAAAAGCCAATGTTTGCACAAGAGTTAACTTTGTCATTTGGCATTCTCAAAGAGCTCAACAATCCCATGGAAAAATGTCTCTCCCTAGCTACAGTTGATTTTTGACTCAAACTTTAATACAGGTGTATGGAGAGGTCAAATTAGCATGATTGCTGCAAAAGACTAGCTAAACACAGCCACAAGAAAGAGGACTTAGTGGCGACCTTTAAAGAAGCAGGGGGATACAGTGGGCAGAACTCCTGCCCCCATATCCCCACAGTGAGCTGGGAGCTGCTGAAAACTCAGCACAAGTTAGAGCAGCAGGGTCCTCTGATTGCACAGATGGACAAACCACTGCCCAACCAAACAGGAAAGAGGGAGGAGGTCTCCTTTTGCTCACTCCCATACCCCAATTACAGTTCATCTTGAACTAAAAACACCAGCTCCGCAGTCACCGCCTCAGCGCAGCCTAATGGGAAGGAGATGAGATAATAAGGCCACATACTGCTCTTGGGACTGCACCACTCCTGCTGAGACAAGGGCAGGTCCCTGCAGTGCTGGACCAACCCACGGTGCTCCTCCACCAGCCTCTGTCACAGCCAGGGTGCTCTTCCACAGTGGACACAGCTCCTGCCCCTTTCTGGAGCCTTCCTTGGCAAAGCTGTGGCCACGCTCCTTTCCCTTCTGCTGCCGTGACTGTAGGTGGATTTTGTTCTCCTTTCTCTCCCAAATTAAAGAATCCTAAAGCTACCTAAAGGGTGCTTTCACAGTGCCCACAACCCTTTGAGCTCATTTTCCCAAGCCATTGGGTGTGTTGAATTCAAGGTTACCAAGTACATTAATTCTGGGCACATCAAAACTGGGCACCGAGAGCACGTCTTCAAAGAGCCACTGAGAAATTTAAGGTGAATCAACTAAATGGATAAAGGATCTGCACATGGGTAGATTCAGACGAAAAGGATGGAAACAGTCTTGCGGGTAATTAGTGATGCACCTTCAGTTCTACATGCTGACTTCACCCCTGTAGCTGATTGCTTTCAACTTTCTTCCCCACGTAGAGAGGCCTTTGAACCTCAAAGCATTACAAAACCGTGTACATTATCAGCCACGTCTGTAGGCATGTGTGTTGCACTCAGCACCCACTGAAGCGTCATGTCCAGCCAAAATACTGGATTCAGTATTTTAATCTTGAACGGATTTTTGGAAGTAGTCCAAATTTGGGTCAGCCTGACACAACTGCACCTGGGAGCAGCAGAGGTTTCTAATGTGCCATGGGAATGACTTCAGCAACACACCGCAAAAAAAGTTCTTTCACATTAAGTGTAACTATTGCTACTCTAAGATTAAATATTACCTGGAAATTACACTCATTAACTGCAGAGTCCTTGATTAATGAGCAGGTGGAGTGCACATAGGGACCTGGTCCTGATTTCAGCTGTCTTATTAGCTCTACCCTGGACACTACTGATCACCACAAAAATAAATTAGGAAATCCGAGAACTAATTATGAGTGGACAAAATGTGTCAACCTAATAACTGTGTTAGGGTACTTCAGAGATTAAGGGAAGGCTGGCAGATGTGCAAGATGCAAATACTGAAGCCGCTAAAAAGAAACAGCAACAGAACTCTGCTATCTTCTGGTATCTCTGGTGAGCGAGACCACAGGAAGCCTCTCAAGAAATAGTCTCCATTTCAGAACAGCTCCAGAGCCAATTTGATTACTGCAATCATTTTTTCATTGTTTTAACAGTAATGGACAGAGGAGGACCCTCTGGTGCTCCCCCACTCCCCAGGCAGGGGCTGTCTCTGCTCAGGGAACAGACACCGAGCTCTGCCAAAGGCCCGGGGAGGGAGGTGTGGATCAGGGAGCAGGATCTGGCAAAGAGCAAGCCCAGGACAGGAGAGGGCATCCCACACCAGCGCCCCGAGGGGCCGCTGCAGGTGTGCGGGCACACGGGCTGGGCTCACCCGGGAAGCCAGAACCACCTTCTGCAGTTTGTCAGCAAACACAGCTGGGTCTGAGCATCTCCTGCTACTCTCATCCAGCAGCCACTGCCTCCCAGCATTTCTGTCAAACAGTAGGGACTGCCCACACACCCTCTTTTTAATTTGTGTTTACTTGTCTCTTCAAAAAGCCCAAAGAAATCTCCTACACACACAGCAGCTAAGTACAACAAAACTCAAGCATCAGAAGAGGAGTTCAGCCAACTTGTGCCCTACGATTGATCTCCTATTTCTCCCTCCACTTTCCTTCTAATCCTGTTTATAATTACACAAGCTGTCTGATCTTCCCAAAGCTATCAATTCCCTCAAATCCATTTTCAAATTGCCATCCTTAAAAGAGCCTGGGCACCGGATCAAGCAGTCTCAGCTTGACACAACCCACGCCACTATTGACGACTCCCCCGAAATGCCGGGGTGCAGCTGGCCAGACCCCGAGCAAGGGCTGCCAAGACCCAGCCCCAGCAGAGATCAGGCGAGGAGAAGGTATTGATCCGCTCCTTTTAACATGCTAATTTGCCCAGTGGCTGCTTCAGTCATTGCCAGGCTGGACACTTCAAAAGGAAACTGTTTTCAAAGCAGCGATGTCTTTTTCAGCAGCAGAAAAACTTAAACTGAAAACAAATGAATTCAAGCATCAAGTTCACAGAAGCACTCGTAGGTATTCTTCCAGCTCCCCAGACAGAGATGTTTGATGTATGGAAAGACAGACTTGTTAATTAGGGTTATTAAAATGTGGCCTGGCAAAAACCCTCTGGGATTTAAAATAAGAAAATCCACGCCCTCTAAGTGCACATTTAAATATAAAGATAGCTTCTACTTGTATCAAAAATATTCAGCCATAACCTCTGGAAGTGTTCCATTGATTCCCCCACGCACACACTTCTTAGGAGAAGAATAAAATGTATTTAAAATCAAATTTCTGTAATTCAATTTCTGTAATTCAGCATCAACACTGGAGAACATTCTGGCCTTTCCTAGCATTGATAATGGGGAAAATAAAGGCAATTGTTCAATCCCTTCAGACCGCTGAGGACACACAGAGAAGGCCAGACAAAACCCTCGGTGTGACAGAGACGTTATTGAAGTGTTTCGGGAAGCAGCAGCGTTATTGACTGGCGCCTCTGCTACCAACACCCGCCTCTCAATCACGGGCTAAATACACGAGAGGAACGGATACAATGGCAGGTTTTAATTAACGGCCCGGGCAAGTACTGAAATATGTCACACACACACAAGTTTTGCAGCAGAACAGAACTCAGTCGAGTGTTTTGCATCAGTGTTTGTGGCTCACATCATGCTCCACCTGATAGGAACTGTGAGAGGCAGGAGTGCTCTCCAAGCTAAGGGAGATAACGAGCTGTAGTTCTGACCCACAGCATATCACCCTCTTTTCAAAGAGCCAAAAACTTGAATTTCCCTTGAAATATGTCTTTATTTCCAAATGCAGGAAGAGCTTAATTCAACAAGCTCAGCCTGCTCCTTCTCCTCTGGGACAGCCACACCCCTCAGAGCCCAGCGCTGGCTGCACCAGCCGCCCCCTCCGTGCCCACCTGCCCTGGCACGGGAGGGACTGGGGATGCTGCTGACCTCTAACCCCTGGCTGCAGGGACACAAAGCTGCAGGAGAGAATAGGCAAATGGGGAGAACCGACTGTCAGCCTGACATTTGCTCTGGAGCAGGCAGCAGCATCACAGCAAACCCATTCACAGAAACAAGGCATGAGGAGATAACAGAAAACACAAGCAAAATGGAACTTGCTTCCTTGCCACTAAATTGTCAGCTTTATGGGACTTCATGCTGAACGGTATGAAAAAAAATCCAATTTGCTTTGAAGCACATTAGTCTAACATCCTAATTATTGTTTACATTGCCATTTGCCTTCTATTAAGAATTGAATAATTACCCAGCACTCCATAGTTTAAAAATACAAGCAAACAGGATTATCTGGGTAATTAAGACACTGTACTGCAGCTTTGTAGTGTGGCTGTACAAAGCTTTCACATATACAAGCAGAAGCAACAGGTATTGATCTCCTCAGCTCAAATGATGTTTTAAGGATGTGGAAGATGGGTCCCTCATTAGGAAAAGGTAAGCGATAACTCTTGACGAGTGAGGAGGGGCAGAAGCTCTCTGCAGCTAGGACACTACATTCAGCCTTCACTCTGGCCTTATCTCAGTCTCAGACACCCTGTGTGCCTCTGGGAAAGTTACCCAGTCCATCCTCCAGCTGCTGCAGCACCAGAGCATCCTTCCTCCTCCTCCTCCTCCTCGTCCTGCCCAGGACCCCACCTTTGCCCTGGCTGCTGGAGCTGCTGCCTCCTTGCAGCCCGAGCTGTGCTGCACCAGGCCCCCACGAACACAAAGCCCGTTTCCCAGCACACCTCTTTCAGTGGGTTTGTACAGATTAACTCAGCATTAGTGAGATTTAAACCCACCCATCTAAGCGAGGTATAAAAAGCAGACCAGCAAATGGAGTTTTTTCTAGGCATCCATGACTAAATGAGCCAAAGCAAATACCAACTGTATAGTATAGCTTTTTTTTTTTTTGCTTTTTTTCTCTCCAAACCTTAATAGCCCATCCATATTGTACTTTGAACAGCATGACCTCCCCTTCTGGGTGACTATTAGGACAAAAGCAAAGTTTTTGCACGTTCCTTTGTTGTTTTAAAGAGCCTTTCCTCCATTTAATTACGCCACCAGGTTTCACACTGCGCAGTTTACTACCCCTGTGAAATTACCTTCAAGTTAAACACTAATTGGACATCCAACAAAAACGAAAACCCCCCACAACCATGTTTTTCCTTCTGGTTTCTTATAGGATGTAGCCCCAACACGATCGGGGTCCCAATTTCATACCACTGATTTATAAAGACACAAAATGAAAAACAGTCCTTTAAAGAAATACAGTACATTCATGCAGCATGTGTTCTAACTTATATCAATAAACCTTTCAACAAATCCATTCTGAACAAGCCCGTGTTTTGGGAGCATTTAATGAGCCTCAGCTTTATTTCAAGCCAAAGGCAATTTTATGTAAAGTTGAAATAAAGAAAAGTTAAAAAGAAAAGAAAGCCACTAAAACCAAAAATAAAATAAAATATGGGTTCTTGTATAATCATGAGGCTTAAGAAAGCAGAACTTTTCTCACAGACTATTTTCATTCAATAAATAAAGACAGCAGAGCATTTCTGCATGTTTACTTACCCAAGTGCTGGGAGCCCCTTTTCACCACACTGTAACCACGGGCCAAGGCAGCCCAGACAGCAAAGGGAAGGGCACGAGCCCAGGCCCGAGCAGGTACTTGGCACAAAGCACAGGAAATGTCAAAATGTAATGCTGCTTTCTCATGCCCCAAGTGCACACTTCCAGCCCAGAGGGGATCCCACCTCCTGAACCTCACCACCCCCCAGATGAGGATGCAGCCACCAAGAGTTTGGCCATCAGCTGGAGAACATCTGAAGGAGGTGGCACCCAAGGCCAGCAGCCCCTGCAGGCGTGAGAGGTGGCACTGGCACACCCAGCCATGGTTTTAGAGGTGGTCGGGTTTGAGCACAGCACCGTCCCACACACCAGCTGGAAAGGAGCTGCACATCAGGGCAAGAGCAACAATCAGCCACGGTCAAGACATGAGGAGCACACAGAGCAAGTATTACACTGTCTCTTAAACAAAGAGATCAAAAAAATCAAAACAGAACCATTTGCATAAAATCCAAATCTTTGAGCTCTGCATAAACAGAAGGAGATTTTGGCTGGCGTTTCCAAGGGAAGCTCTTATCTCCTTTGTGAAATGGGGAAATGGGTGTGCTACTTTGCATGAGGGTGTATACAAAAGATGTAAATGAGGAATTCGCTGCATGCAAAAGGCAAAGCAGCCGACAGCTGCCAATCCCCATTCACAGGGAGAGCTCCCCTAGTCTCTAGCAGGAGGAAGGAGAAGGGAACCAACATGTTTGCTTCCCAGGGAGGTGAAGCAGGCTCTGAATATTCATAAAATGGCCATTTCGTCATGGGAGTGTTAATTGTCTCTGATTCACAAAACTGTGTGACCTCACCTGCTCCCTGCAACATATGAAAAGGATGTGGCATAATGGGACGAAACCAGATAAGATATTTATCTCACAAGTTTGGGGGGCTTTTTGATGCAGTCTCAAAAGACCTTAGTGTACTGCTGAGCATTTCTTTAATCACATCTCACAAGCACAATAAAGACCAAGCTCAGTGGAGCATATTATTAGACAGATAATAACCCTTACTCAGGCAAGATCTAAATACTGAACTCATCACACACTGGGTAAGTTGTCTGGAAAGTTTTGGGTTGCCTTTTTTTTATCCCAAAAGAGCACACAAGAACCAGAAGATGGGCTGGAAGTCCCACAAAAGACTACCCAGACCTACCATGAAATTCATACCACCACAGCAGCTCATCTGGCTTTGATTCTGGGGACCGTGCTTTTTACCAGAAACACGCAGAATAAGGACCAGATATTGCTCCCCTGTGTACTAGCAGAAGCCTTGCCAGAAATTCAAAGGGAGCAGTCACAGCTTTTCTCCAAGCAATACATGAAGGGACAATTGCTTGACAACTCTAACTTGACTTCTGAGGAGGCCAGGCAGGAGAAAGCAATAGAGCTCCTGCAGTGACATTTGAATGCAGATTTTGAAATGCACCAGGTGGTACAAAAAAATCACAGAGGGAGTAACCCTTGGAAGATCTATTGAGCTACATGAGAACATAACCAAATCAGCAGAGAAGAGAACCAACTAAATTTGGTTCAGACAGACTGTGTTTCAGTATCGCTCCCAGGCCCCGCCTGTAGCTTCCGTCTTCTCAGCTCCTTTTAAAACGTAACATGTTGAGTCTGTGCATTTTTTCCCCTGCCAAAAATAATCAACTTGAAAAAAAATCCTTCTGAAATCTCAAATCTGCAGAGTCTTAGTCACCCTTCTGATCACCCTTTTGTGCAGCCAGACTGTACAGTCAGTGCTATTCTGACAAAAAAGTTATCTATTACTAAAATGGGAAAGCACACACAAATTACTTTACTTCCCCACCCCTAAAAAACTCACCATCCAAGAATCCTATCACAGAAAAACATATAATTAGACTGTACCCTTCTGATGTAAACTGAACTGCTGCTTTCAATGATCACAGTCACTCTTCAAAGCCTCAGAGATAAGAAGAACCTTATCATTCAAATTATTACTTCTTAGGGATGCTCTTATCAAAGTTTGAAGGAAAATTCTAAAAACAGCAGTGATATGAAACCAGGACTGAGCCATATTTTAAATGACACTGGATTTTCTGCCAATTGGCCAATTCACAACTCAGAAAAAGCAAGTGTAGAGGAAGACAAAGCTGTTGGCTCTCATAACCTTTACAATATCACAGTAAAAATCTCAACTGTCTCACATATTTATACTAAATGGCAGGTCTAAAATTGAGATTTGTAATTTCACAGCATCAAAATCATCACAGATGGCTACAGTCTATTGCTTCTTTAATCTGTCTTTTCTCCCTTCCTGCTTGTTTTCCCCCTCCTTCTTTGAGTTAGAAAGATATGTGTTTTATCATAAGGAAATCATAACTAAATCCAAACCACATTTTATTAATGTGTAACAAAACAATTTACATAACAATGATGTGTACAAGTGAAGTTTAAAATTACTTTATGTCTCAGCTTTGCCCTAAAGCACTAATTACCTTAGCCTTGAGATGTGCCACTATTTGGGATAGTCATCTTCCATCAACAATATTCCACATTCATGTTCTCCTAAATGGATAGCCACTAACATAGGACATTTGAAGGAGAATAAACAGTAATAGATATAGCAAATCAGATTTTTTTGGCATCAAATTCACAGCTACAAGTTCATCTGCAAGCAAAGAATCAGAGATCACCTAAAATTTCTACCGATCAGGACCAATTTTGCCATGACACACCTGCGAAGCTTCTTAAATAAATATGGATTAAGTACTTAGCTTCTTTTCCTTCCTGTCCCAGGTTTTTAAATATATACACACACACATACACCTATGGATGTTCAGCAAGACAATCATCATCAATAAAGTCAGCTGGAAAAAAATAGCAGTCAGAGAAAGGACAGTTTTTTGTCATCATATTCAAACACCTCCATACCACCGACACAATTTTTTAAAAACCCCATTTGAGGTCAGAAAGTCATTAACTCCCACTACAAGAAGAACTTTAGACGTGAAAAGGCTTTCCATTCTGCTTCCCACACACAGATCAGAAATTAGGCAAAAGAATCTCAAGGAAAATGTATTATTTAAAAATGGGGAGGGTGAGTGAACTTGAAGCAGCTTGCAGGGCAAGCCAGGGCCCAGCTGCTCTGTCCCAGCACGGGGCAGGACAAGGAGCTCCAGCACAGACTGGGCATCCCCCAACAAGTGCAAAGCCCCAATCCACCGGCCCCAACTATTCCTGCCCACCGAGCTTTTGTCAAACATTCAAGATCTTAATCAATCCTAACTCTGACCCTAGGATCACAGGGGAAGATGGATGAGGAAACGGACAACCTCTGACCTTTCCTTGTATTTGTCCTGCCACAGTCAACCTATTGAAAAACAATTGAGGTGGAACCTGCTCACCAGCTCCAGTCCCAGACCAGCACCCTTTCACAGCCTTTCCCAAACTCAAAGTCTCCTTCTTCCCCTGCCCCCAATCCTCTGTATCAAAACCACAGGAATCCTCCTCACTTCATCCTCCTCCTCCCCTCCAAAAACCTGTCAGAGCAGAACATTTGCTAAACGATTAAGTTAAGAGGGGAAAGAAAAGGGGAAACCTCATTCAGTGGTGTCAAAGGCCAAACTGCTTTAACAGCCTCACTGGAAACCAGAGAGAAGCCGCACAGTGCTGGTGAGCTTCATGAATTCATCAGGAGGAGCTTCCCAGCAAACCGTTCTGGCTGGAGAATGGCAAATGCGAGAAAAGGAAACCACAAATAACAGCTGATGAAATGGGTTTAGCACTTTCAATTATGTGCTGGCTCGAACGCTCTCAAAATGAGTAGCACAGGCCAACTGGAGAGCCCGAGAGACAGAACGTTTCTAACACCTTTGTCAATATGGCATCTCCTGATCTTCCTTTTAATTGGGAAATGGGGAATTGGGTTTCCTGAGCCCAAACGTCCCCAGATGCAGCTGAGAGCCTTTAGGTAAGGTGACAGTCATCACCAAGGTCTAGTCCAATGCTACAAAAATAAATTTAAAAAGCATGCCACTATAACCACTGCCCATCAGCAAAACCTCAAGAGACTTCCCCTGAACAACACAGGATTTGTTGGACAATTAGCTCACCACATCTGGGCCACTGACACTGAAAAATGCATGATCTGTGTCAATCAGAGTGACCCAGTGCTGTCCTAACAGGCCTTTAGGAGAAGGTGGAATCATCTCTGTGCAATAAACCAATAAATGGGTTTATTCACTTCCTCCTCTCACAGCCCAGGCTGGTGAGGTGTCGGGAAGCTTTGTTCAGAAGTTATTGAGCTGTAAGAGAGCTACAGCATCTCCCCAGCCACCAGTGGCTCCCCCGGCAGCACCCAGGCAGTACCACAGCTTCACACACGCCATGGTAAACAGGCTTTCAGGTTTCCATCTCACGGGGTGGAAAAAACAACCAAAAAACCCAAGAAAAACCAGAGTATTTTACCCCAGACAAGATGCCCTGTCATTGGGCAGCTCATCTTTCAGTCCTCTGTAACAGCCCATGGCAATTTTGTTGCCACTATGCCACAGAGATTCTGTCATAGAGCAAAAACTCAGGAAATTAACACATGTTCACATGTAGTGGTTCTTCCCTACCAAAGTTTAATTTCAATGCATAGTAATGCATATTGACTGTAAATTACCATTTAAAAGAAATCAACTAGGACATTCAAAAGACACCATTCTCTGAGGAGTCCATCACAAAAGCAGCCAGTTACTTGCTTTGCTAACTTGTTCTCATTCTCAAGATGATAAAAATGCCATAGTAAAAAACACACCAAGAAGATGTGAGGCAACAGACTCCAAAGAACCTTTTCTAAAAACATGGTTCCAAATCCCCGAAGGAGCTGAGCACCTTCAATTCAGCACCCAGCAAAATTAAGCTCACTGACCTGTGCAAGAATCCATTTAAGTTTGATCTTAATTTATGCTTACATGAGCAAGAGTTTCAAAGCAGAGGCTAAAGATATTTTATTTATAAACTCACTTCTCTCCTACCCTAACCTTCTACAGCTTCTTTATCCAGAAAAGGAAGGCAAAGAGAATATAGGTATTGAGGTTTTTTCTTTTAGGCAAATCTGTCTTTTATACAAACTTTAATCCCTAATTCTGCAGCACACAGGATGGTGTGTGTGTGGGAGGGTGGGGTGGAGACTTTTAGCATTTCTAAGAGTATCCTAGCACCTCTATTATTTAACTGACAATGGAGACTCTCTGAGAAATGAAAATATTTAACAAAGGCAGCAGTGTCAAATATCAAAGGGTATTTAGTGCTAAAAATTTGCAACAAGTAAGACACCAAAGACTTCCACTTCCCGAAGTGGGAAAGTAATCCAGCTAAAACTCCTGTCCTGCCTCCCAGACTGGTTCTTAGCCTACTGCATTACCGAAAGTCGACTTTGCCAGAATTTTCTGTGCTTAACAAAGTTCCCTTGAAAGATTTGTCTCTTCAAACAACGGTAGCTCAACTGCACTGCTTTGCAGTCATTCACATTTTGGTGACTATCACGAGCCAAATCAAATTTAGGCGTCTGCTAGAAAATGTGTTTCACCTTCTGCCTATTACAGCAGTATCATTTGTTTTGCATTATATAATTCTTAGCCTTGCCACCTGGAGCTATTGGACTTCTTCATTAAACCCCTCTGTCCCACCACATCCCACAGGGCTGCTAATCGCTGGCTGTAGTCCATCCCTCTCATCTCAGATTCAATTATGCATTCCACTAAGCCCTAATGAAGAGTACAATATGGCTCATCCTACCTTGGCATTCTCCGTTGCGCTCCTCGTAGCCAGCATTGCACAGGCAGTTGCCAATGGGCACCAGCCATTCGCCATCTGCCCCACAGTACATTTTTGGCACATCCTTCTCCTCCGAGTTGTTGACACAGGAGCCACGAACCTCCACCAGAGAGGAGGTATCGGCCCCGGTAATGGTGTCTGGAAACTGCGCCAGGTTCCGAACCGTCAGCGGGCACTTCTTGTAGAACACACGGACAGAGACCAAAGCAATGCAGGCACCGACGTCCTGGAAAGCCAAATAAAACCCCTTCTTGCTGAGTGGTCCCACATCCCGGATCTCTGTGTTCAGCTTCATGATCCTGTCGCCAATGTCCACCTGGGTGAAGCTCTCATCAGCAGCAATGGTGTCGATCTTGGCAAACTGGCTCTCACGAATAAAACGCTCCTTATCGTTGTTTGATTCGTAGTAATAAAGGTTGAAGGTCTCTTTGCAAGTTCCCATGACACCCGGCAGGCTGTTGCAGTCTCTGAGCGTGAACTTGATTTCAATATAAACCCTCTGAGCCCCCTCACGGGGAATCCAATCAGTTCGTAACCAGTTGTTCTGGCTGGGCTCCATCACGTTGCAGACTTGATAGGTGCGGATGGGAGTGTTCTTCTCATCCATGATGCTCACCTCCTCCCACTGCAGGGAGGAAAAGGGGGAGAAAAGCACATCAGTACTGAAAGGAACAACAGAACTTCACAACAAACAACGTGCACTTGTTCCATTACAGGGAAACCAAAACACACAAAAAAACCAAACCAGCAGACCAAGCCATAGCCAAGACCTCAACTACTTGGACGTTAAAGGAAGCATCTGTTCAGGAGAAACAAATTCCAAATCCCCTCATGTCTCCAGGAGCAAGCACGTGTTTTAAGGGTCCTCTGAACCCATCCAAGAATGCTCCCTCGACTGAGCAGGTTTATTTGCACAGCAGTTCAGTCCACAGGACCCTGCCTAGAGCAGGGCTACACGCAGGACTCCAGAGACACACAGAGCAGCACTGACCTGCAGAGTTTCCTCTGCAGACAGTTTCCTCTGCCATGGACCCCGCCTTGGATAGGGGAATATCCAACAGGTGACACTGCAGGGCTTGGTCACACTGAGAGAGTGACATCCACACTCCGGGCATCACTACCACTTATTTTAAAACCTCTTAAGCCACCCCTCATTATTTCTCTAAGCTGCCAACTACTTTCCTGGGCTACCAGTATCCCAGACAGACTCAGCAAAGCCTTTACTTTGGAGCTGGGCAGAAATAGCTGTCTACAGAGAAAGGGGTCCTTGACTTGGGTAACTCTTAGAGAAGGAAAAACAGGTAAGGAGACAACATTCATCAGTCTACCAGCAATACAACCATAACTTTGTTATCCAAACAGAGTTTCTTAGTAGCGGGAAAGTAAAAAAGGAAGAAATACTACACATCTTTTTTTCTGGAGTAAATGTCAGGAAACAGCTAAATTCATATTATCAAAATCCCAAAAAGGTTAGCAGAGAGAGAAAGTGCTGAAAGATCAGGGTAGCAGCATTCTTCAAAATTGTTACACCCCTCAAATCAAGTTCAGGCATCTTCAGAAGTGCCAAACAGGCAACATGATTATGAAACAACAACAACACATGTAATCCAAGGCGGGTATGGAAGGAGGAGATGCAGGAGATCAGCATAATGAACACAGAAAAGGAATGCACATATACTCAACAGTTTTGAAAAGAATTGGTCAAAGTATTATCATAGACAGAAGAAAGTTTATCACAGTGTTCTACTGGCAGGGAGAGAAGGGGAAGTAGGGGCATTAGGGAAAGAAATCTTTCCAGGAAAAAAACCCCAGCAAAACCATAGCACTTCAATTTATATTATTCAATTTATCCTTCCCTATAAGAAATATTAGATAATGATATGCTGACTGGGTTTGCAAGCAATACAATGAAGCATATAAAATTATCCTTAGAAAACAGCAGTAACTTTAAAGAGACTTCTCAGAAGTGCTTTTCAGAACTACTGAAGCCATGGCTTTGATAAACAGAAGCCTTCTTGACATGAAGGGGCTTCTTGTATAATATCCTGCATTCTTCTCACAAGGATTGCTCTTATGCAAGTGATTTTTACTTAAAAAGCTTCCAGCTTAGCTGAATCCGTTTATAGAATGACAGCAGTTAGCACCATGAGTCACTAGGAGCAGAAAGAATAATATTTTATTTGCTGCCTAGAGATAACTGCAAATTAAAATGAAGGAGGGGGGGAAATCAATACTCAGCATGTCACTCCTTTCCAGAGAAAAGGAAAAAATAAATCTTAAAAAGTAATCTATCGATGTAAAGTGTAACATGTTGTTAGTGAGAAGACAGAGTTGTTTAATTTACAGCACCACAGAGCTGGTTTACTGTTACAATATTGCCTTTATGATCCATCACTTTCCATTCTGCTTATCTTCAGATTGTCTACTTTACCAATATTGTGTGTGGTACAAGAGAAAGGAAGAAGCAGAGGGAAATAATACTTGTTGATGGGATTTCCTTTAGTGCATTTACACAATGGAGGATGCTGCTAGAGGATTCAATAGAGAGACCGCTGAGGTCAACAGACACACAGCAGCTGAATGCAGCAAGTTTTTGGATCAGGTTCTCAACACACCCATCTGCTGACCAACACACAAATGTACAGAGTTGGGCTTCTTATTTCATTAACACACAAATACAAAACAAATCTAAGTGCATCTTTCTGACAGAGCTGAAAATAACTACAGCCCAAAATTTCCAGCCAGTGTAAATGACTTGTAACTCAAAGTATGTGGTCAAAGCTGTAACTTTTTGCTTTCAAGCTGAAATTAAGTTTTATAATTCAGCTCTTCCCACAGTTTAATGATGCAGATTAAAACATTCTGGGCACAAAACCTGCTTTTCAACTGTGAAATGCAAGAGTAAATCATTAATTACATTAATAATACAATTCATTAACTCCTCCAGGGCTACTATATAGCTAGTCACTGCTAAATGACTATGTTTATCTCCAGACCTTCTTATCCACACAACCCTCACACCCCAGGAACAGTGTGGTTCAGATCTAGAAAAATACCTTTTTTTTAAACAGACAATAAAGTATATACAGCTAAAGAAAAACACTTAAGGACAAATTCTTCCCAGAAAGATAAAGGAGTTTGTTTCTGCTTGAAATAAATCTGCAGCATATGAAGAAAATGCTTTCCAAGCACTGTATCTCAGAAACAGACCATGTACTCTTAAATTTTTCACTACAGGCTTAAAAATAGAACACACGTATGTAGGTTTAGTGAAACGAGTCACGTCCACAATAAGAGCACACATTTTTTCCTTCTCAAGCTTGCATGGCACTTTCAGAAAAAACACAGGGAGAAAGGGGGAACCCAACAGCCATTAATAATACACAGCTGTCCTCTGATCATTGATTCCACTGCTGACTTATTAAAACTTGTATTTTAGGTTCTGTTTTAATACAGAGCGTAGCCATCCCTTGGAGAGCCGTTTGAAAGACCCGTCTCGTTAGCCGGCATTTCCAGGGTGCGGGATTAAGGAGGCAGCCCAGGCTCACCGAGAGGGAGCTGCACCTTTCCCCACCGTCAGGAGATGCGGAAAATCGCCGGCAATCAGCGCTCAGAGTGCGCCGCCAGAGGCCTGCCACTCACAGCCCCGCTCCGTGAAAACCCGAGTTTTGGGGACAGCACAGCGTGCTCAGGCCGAGCACAAGCCAGGACTGTAGTCAAGTTCACCCAGAACAACAATGGGGGAGCAAAACAATCCCCCATTCTCCCATGTTCTGGTTATTCAGAGCTTATGCATAATGCATCACCAGCCAACGCAGCCTCGGATTCCTTCCGCTCACTGCTGTTTCCTTAGCTCTGCTTCTTCTAATTACGAGTGGGAACGCACACAAAAAAAGTAAGTTTGTAGGTTTCCTGAAGAATCCAGTGCTTTGTTGTGCACAGGTCCTGATCTTTCAGCACTTTCCGTTTTCAAACACTTTGACTTAGTTACTTCTGCTTCAGGATTCCAAGCTGCTTTTTTACTCATTTAGTATTAAAAAGATTTGGGAGGGGTTTTTTTTTTACACTTATGTTTAGTGTGCATTGATGGCATTTTTGCTTAAATTGTTCATATGAAGAAAGAAAAAGTCTTTCTAATTGCTTATTAAAAGAAAGTCCCATGAAGTGCAATCTCCTCCAGATCCCAGCAGCTCCAGAGTCCAACATTTGAAGCAGTTTCCCAGAGAGGCACTGGGCACCCTGCAGGTCGGGGCACAGATGAGGGAGCAACAAGGTGCCCATCCAATAAAAAAAAGCTAAACCAAAAAATAAAGCTACCTTATGTGCAGCTCTCTAAGCAAAGGGGCTCTAAGCCCAGCAATGAACCTCTTAACTCATTGCATCACCACCGGGCAGTGCATCCGAGCAGCCTTCTCTTCAATAACACAACTGTAAAAGTACATAAAAAGAAACTCCAAGGAATCACAGTCCTGCTGCAGTTTATCTGTTCAGAAACCAAAACAGGCGATGTTTACACCCTGAAATAGGACAACTGTCCCATCACAACAAAAGGTCTGTCGTGTATATTGATCCCTACTCCTTCGTCCAGAAATAGAACGGCAATTGCCCTGAACATCTCCCAGCCGAGACGGTCCACAGATAAAATAATAGCAGTCAAGAATGCCAATTCAGTCGGCAGATCACATTTCTTGTTGGTATTTCAGTTTTAAATAGGCATCTAAGCCCATGCCTCAACCAATCTCTTAATTCTGAAACCTCTTTTCTGCCCTTTTGGTTTCCACTTATTCCATGACAGAACTATCCAAAGGGAGTATAGAGTTTCTCCAACAAAGAGTAATTCACTTGGTAAGCCAGGGAAGAAATCTGACCTCCTCACCACAATCAACAATAATCGAGCCATTAGGACTCTCTGAAAGTTACTAATCACCCCCTTTACCCTTTTGATCAGATAGCGGTTTAAAACTTACCCCTCCTTCCAAGGGACTTGCTATCCACCCCAGCTCTCCCTGAACTGATCTGGAATCCAGCAAGGTAACTGCAGAAAGGTACAAATAAAAGAGATTAAATTCCAGCTGCCGAAAGGCAATATTAAAATAAATGGTTTACCTGAACGTTTCCATATGTGCGGAGCACGATCGCATCCACCTTCCACTTGAAATGAAATGTTATTTCCGACCGCGCCAGTATCTTAAAAACACTTCGAAACTCTCTCTGAGGACCGGCACGTTGGTTTCCCGGCGCGCTGGAGGCGCTGAGGGGCGCGGAGCAGAGCGGAGCGGAGCGGAGGGGGGCCAGCACACCTGCGGGAGACCGCGCAGCGCCTCCCGGAGCGCGCCCGCGGCGCCGGGCACCGCGCCGCCC